>CM044437.1:14723401-14740049 GCA_024363595.1 Xenopus borealis | reverse complement strand
TTAGACCAATTTGACAGCTTATCTGCCCATGTATGGGGGCTTCTGACGGGTCTTCCCAACCAATATCTGGACTCAATATCAATCGGGATGGTCGGATTTTCTTCTGACCGACCCGTCGGAAGTCCATTGCACTTCTCTTAATCCGATCGCGTGGTCACCAAACGAGCGGATCTTTGCATCTATGGCCAGCTTTACCCTGGAGTTTGCAGGCACCAGTCTTCTTCAGGATCCATCGACGTTTGGGGGCGCATTAGGACCATTTAGCGCAGGGGTGTCCAAACTTGGCCCTCCAGATGTTAAGGAACTACAAGTCCCACAATGCAATGAAGGAGTCTGACAGCCACAGTCAGGCAAATGCATTGTGGGACTTGTAGTTCCTTAACAGCTGGAGGGCCAAGTTTGGACACCCCTGATTTAGCGGTTCAGCTCTACTGCACATGCGCCAAAAGTCACAAAGTTTTCCGATTGAAACTTCGTGACCCTCCCCCTCTATAAGATATATTGGATCTAACTGTCAATGAATATCTGACACCCAACTGCTGCATGGAGACAGAATGAAGAGAAACTGAGCGAGGGATACTATTTCAGAAACAGTACAGAATTCCTAATCAACTCCATTTAGAACGTTTCTTATTTTCAGATATTTCCCCTTTAATAAACTAAGCTGTATCACTTACCTGTGAAGACGATGACTTGCACTGAAAGATAAACTGCGTGAAATCTGGATGATGCGATGCTCTGGATGCGACGTTATTAAGTCACAGTTCTGCATATTTAGAATATTGACGGCAGACAAACCACTACTCACTGTACTGTCTGTGCTGCACACACGGCTCATCTGCTCTTTGATCAGCAGCCTGAGGGCAGGCTTAGAATCCAGGATTCTGATTGGCTGGGACATCTGCTTCCTTATTGACATAAGCAGACTCCATCCTCGCCTTACTGGTGTCATGTGATCCTAAGCCATTTTTTTTCCTCCCTTTAATTCTGGGAAATCAACAACCAGCAATGCTTGTAATTAGGTTACAATAATAGGGGAGGACAAGCATCTGGCCAGTGATCACTGCATTCATTACCATTGTTCTCTGGAATATACAGTATTTGTACTTTAAAGGAGTCCTCCACCCAAACTCTGTTTCTCTTGCATAAGAAAAGACACTTTCTAATATACATCAATTCTGAATTTGCAATAGCTCTGTAGTTAGCTGTAAATGTAAGGTCTATGGAAACAGTATGCATTTGACTTTGGCACAATGTAATAGAAGCCGGCTGATTAACAGAGCTGATTCTCACAAATGAAACAATGTAGCAGAAGCCGGCTGATTAACAGAGAGCTGATTCTCACAAATGAAACAATGTAGCAGAAGCCGGCTGATTAAAGGATCTGATTCTCACAAATGAAACAGTGTAGCAGAAACCAGCTGATTAATTGCTCTGGTTCTCCCAAATGAAACAGTGTAGCAGAAACCGGCTGATTAATTGCTCTGGTTCTCCCAAATGAAACAGTGCAGCAGAAGTTGACTGATTAATGGAACTGATTCTCACACATGAAACAATGTAGAAGAAACCGACTGATTAATGGATCTGATTCTCACAAATGAAATAATGTAGCAGAAGCTGGCTGATTAATGGATCTGATTCTCCAAAAAGAAACAATGCAGCAGAATCTGACTGATTAACGGATCTGATTCTCTCAAATGAAACAATGTAGCTTCTGCTACATTATTTCATTTGTGAGAAGGTGAAGCCAGCTAATTAACAGATCTGAATCTCAGAAATGAAATAACGTAGCAGAAGCCATCTGATTAACGGGTCTGATTCTCCCAAATGAAACTATGCAGCAGAAGCTCACTGCTTAAAGGATATGATTCTCTCAAATGAAACAATGTAGCAGAAGTCGGCAGATTAACAGATCTGACTCTCCCAAATGAAACAATGTAGCAGAAGCCAGCAGATTAATGTATCTGATTCCCACAAATGAAACAATGTATCAGAAGCCAGCTGATTAATGGATCTGATTCCCACAAATGAAACGATGTAGCAGAAACCGGCTGATTAACGGATCTGATTCTCACAATTGAAACAGTGTAGCAGAAACCAGCAGACTAACGGATCTGTTTCTTCCAAATGAAACAATGTAGCAGAAACTGGCAGATAAACAGATCTGATTCTCACAAATGAAACAATATAGCAGAAGCCAGTTGATTTATCTGGTTCTCACAAATGAATCAGGTAAGATCATATTGTACTGATGCAAAATCTGTGAGTGGACAAATAAGCTGTGTTTTGTTTATTTCCAGACGTTGGAGTAGGGTTAATGTGACATAGCCAATGAAAATTGTATTTGCTGCTGGACAAAATCCACACTAACCACCAAATGATTTCTGCTAAATGGATGGAAAATTAGGAAATACAAAGAGCCTTTTCACAAATTGGAAGAAACGCTTCACTATAAATCGTCTTTCTGAGCCCTGTGATTTGCTTGCTTTACTTGTTATTTGCATTGCATGAAAAAAACCATGAGAGTCAGGAATGTGTATAATAGTGAGGAATGTGTATAATAGTGACGAATGTGTATAAGGGTAGGGACAGACAGGAAGATTCGGGGAGATACACCCGAAGATACACTTCTGGGGCGATTCCGGAAATCGCCACGCCGCGTCTGCACAGGCGCTGGCGCTTTGCCCTTTTACGAACGGCAGACAGGGAGAAGGAAATTCGGGGAGATTGTCGCCTGCTAAAAACGCCAGGCGACAAAATCTCCCCGAATCTCCCTGTCTGTCCGTACCCTAATAGTAAAAGTGACACAGAGTAATTGCTTGATATGAATAACAAGAAACCATGGGAGTAATGTCTATGGAAATCCCATAGGCACCAGAAATGGAGAGGACAAAGAGTCATGCCCTCTCAAACCAGGGCTGCCATAGGGGGTACTGCTGTACCGAGCCCGAGCCTAAAGGGGGGCTCAGCTGTGCTGCACTTTTCAAAATAGCCTTGCCCCCCCCTTGACAACGCCAAAGGCGAAATCCGAAATCCTGAACCTCTACAGAGCCTAAGTCCAAAAGAGCCAAAGTCCAGAAGAGCAAAAGAGCCAAAGTCCCTAAGAGCCAAAGTCCCGAAGAGCCGAAATCCAGAAAAGCCGAAGCCCGAAGAGCTGAAGTCCAGAAGAGCCAAAGAGCCAAAGTCCCTAAGAGCCAAAGTCCCGAAGAGCCGAAGTCCAGAAGAGCCGAAGCCTAAAGAGCCGGAGTCCAGAAGAGCTGAAGTCCCGAAGAGCCGAAGTCCAGAAGAGCCGAAGCCTAAAGAGCCGGAGTCCAGAAGAGCTGAAGTCCAGAAGAGCCGAAGTCCAGGAGAGCCGAAGAGCTGAAGTCCAGAAGAGCCGAAGTCCAGGAGAGCCGAAGAGCTGAAGTCCAGAAGAGCCGAAGCCTAAAGAGCTGAAGTCCAGAAGAGCCGAAGTCCAGGAGAGCCGAAGCCCGAAGAGCTGGAGTCCAGAAGAGCCAAAGAGCCAAAGTCTCTGCATTTTCGAGTGATTTTCAAAAGCGCTGCACCGCGTGTGAATAGGCGCAGGACGACTTTACACTTAGCGGGCGCAAGACCGGGGGGAAGAGATTCAGGGAGATTTGTTGCCCCAAACACGCGGCGATTTGTCGCAGGCAACAAATCTCCCTGCAATCTCCTCGTCTGGAAGAGCCCTAAAAGGGAAACTGTCATGGGAAAACATTTTTTTCATAACACCAGTTAATAGTGCTGCTCCAGTAGAATTCTGCACTGAAATCCATTTCTAAAAGAGCAAACAGATTTGTTTATATTCAATTTTGAAATCTGACATTTGGCTAGACATATTGTCAGTTTCCCAGCTGCCCCCAGTCATGAGACTTGTGTCAGCACTTTAGGATGGAACTACTTTCTGGCAGACTGTTAGAAACAGCACAATATTTTTAGAATGCTACAAAATCTGATCCCCCTATAGCTAGAATGTAAAATCGAATCAGATTCAACGCAGGGAGTAAATGGTTTATTGTGTGAAAAGTCAAGGACGAGATTCAATTTGAGATGCAATTCAATTCAGAAGAATTTACCTCACTGTTTATCACATGAAAACTCTATTGAAAAAAAACTAGAACTGAATTAGGAGAAAAGCTTTTTCTCCTCAAATTGAATCTCGTCCATGAGTTTTCATGCGGTAAACCATGAGATAACCTTTTATCACTGAACTGAATCTGGCACAAAGTCAGACTGTGTCCATGCATCTACATCCGACATTCGGACGGTCAATCAGACCCCATCGGATTTTATATCATTGGATGAAGACGATGCAAGCCTTGTTTGCATTTGACTTGTGTCTAGTGATGGGCGAATTTATTCGCCAGGGGCGAATTCGCGGCGAATTCCCGCTATTCGCCGCTGGCGAATAAATTCGCGAAGCGGCAGCAAAAATTCGCCGTCGAAAAATTCGCCAACAAAAACGAGTCGCGCGTCGTTTTTGATGCGACGCGCCAAAAACGACGCGACGTGCGCAGAAAACGACGCGACGCGCGACAAAAATGACACGCGACTCGTTTCGCGAATTTTTCGCCAATTCGCGAATTTCTCTGGAAATTCGCTAATTTTTCGGCAAAGCAAAACACGGGAGTTTCGCCCATTACTACTTGTGTCGAATCAGCAGAGCCGCTATCAGAAATCACGGGGCCCCGTACAACAACATGGGGCCCCCTGCCCACCTCAACCTCCAAACCCCACACCACAGTTAGGGTTACCACCTTTTCTGGATGTTTTTACCGGCCAGTTGCAGGAGGGTGGGAACAAAAGGGGCCGGTCCAAGATGCAAAATGAGGGTGGAGCCACATAGGGAATGTAAAAAACGATCATATCTCCTGCGTATACCCAGTGTTTCTGGTCCAATGTGGGTGTGGCTGGGCAGCATGCCCCCCCCCCCTAAAATCCTGCCACCCTAGACCCGGGCCTAGGTAGCCTTTCCACAAATCCGGGCCTGGGGGCAGATCCAGCGCAATGCGCAGAAGGCCAAAAAAATGTAAGTTCTAAGTGAATTGTAGTTGCCGGTACATTTGTAATACTGGCCCCGGCCTTGGCAGCTGTTTTACTGGCTAGGCCGGTAAAATACTGGCCAGGTGGCAACCATAACTGGTAAACCCACCTTACACACAAGTTATAAAAAGCCATTGGAGGTCAGGGCGCCCCTATAAGTAAAAAATGGTGCTTTAGAAAAAAACATTGGTGGGCAGGGTCCCCCTGCAAGTTAAAAAAAGAAAATCATTGGAGGCCAGGGCCCTCCACCCCTATAAATTAAAAAACAAAAATTGACAACAGAGCCCCACATAAAAGTTTTCAAAGAAATGGTGGCAGGGGCCTATAGGGCAGTGATTTTCAACCTTGTGCCTCCAGCTGTTAGGAACTACAAGTCCCACAATGCAATGAAGGAGTCTGACAGCCACAGTCAGGCAAATGCATTGTGGGACTTGTAGTTTCTTAACAGCTGGAGGCACAAGGTTGAAAATCACTGCTATAGGGTATTAAAATAATACACTGGTGACCAGGGGTTTCATAAAAGAAAAACACACATTGGTGTTCAGTGGAACTTACCTTAGGCTACTTTCGTGGCTTCGGTCTTTTCTCAGCTTCAGCTCTTCTCATGGCTTCGGCTCTTTTTGTGGCTTCAGGACTTTAACTTCAGGTCTTTTCATGGCCTCTGGTCTTTTCACAGCTATGTTGTATTGCATTTGGTAGTTAACAAACCTCCCAACTGTCCCTTTTTTGGAGGGACAGTCCCTCTTTTGAGAGCTGAACCCGCAGTCCCTCATTTGTACTGGAAAGTCCCTCTTTTCTCTGCACTGAACAGCCAGAAAAAGAAACAAAGTTTCTAACTTGATTGGCTTTTGGCAGACAGCCCAGAACAGCTAACAGGTGCAACTAAGATACTTTGTAACAAATTAGGGATATGAAACTAAGTAATTGTAGCAGTTTAGATAAGGAGAAATATTTTCAAACTTTCATAACCTGCCAAATTTTGTAAAATTAAAATGGTAATTAGGGGCGTCACATAGATAAGTGTGGTCAATTTTTTTTTTGCCACGCTATAAGAAAAAAACATTTTTTGTCCCTCTTTTTACTTCCAAAATGTTGGGAAGGTGTTTACTGAATTGCAGTTGTATGTGATGTATCAGGTAGGGATAACCCTAAACCTACCCTTTGCACTTGTACCACGGATAAACCTGTGGGTATCGTGGTCTTCTGTCCAAGCTGCAAATCACTAGTACCAGGAGTGCTCACAGGGAATACAACGGTGAAATATTACAGTCTTAGCAGGTAGGGGATGTAGCTCAGTGGTAGAGCGCATGCTTTGCATGTATGAGGCCCCGGGTTCAATCCCCGGCATCTCCACTTTATTATTACTTATGCAAAGTTTTTTTTATTTATATTACTAATACTACTAAGATAATATCCATCTTTTTTGTAAACCTTACACTTGCCATGTGTAGATGCCAACAACTAATACTAAGCCATTTAGAATATATCATAGATAATTTGCTGTTGGTTCCTATAAGAAGCTTCCGCTCGCTTGTCTTCTTCTTTCCCTTCTGCAGCCTTGGACTGTATTATCTTCTACTTACATCACCTTCTTTGCTCTTTTATAATCATTCAATTCCTTTGATGGTTTAATCTATAGGTTAAAATGTTTCTTAATCCTTAAATCCATGTGGTTACGCCTAACTCAACGGTGATATTTTCTCTTACAGCGACATCTACTGGACAGATGTTGGGTCTGACAGAATAAAAGTGTGGCTGCTTTATCTGACAGTTTTACATTAGTTTTAGTTCTTGTTGTTGAGAAACCTTAGTTATTTGGCATTTTTTATCCAGTTCTGACCATGGTACTATCCATATGGGCTGTAGGACCTGATGTGGGCCTCCGCAGTTCACCCCTCACTTCACAAGCATTCTAATTTGGCATTTTAAGTAGATGTAATTAATTAGCCAGCTTCTGGTGAAACTGACACTAGTGTATTTTAAAGGGATCCTGTCATGGGAATTTTTTTTTTTCAAAATGCATCAGTAAATAGTGCTGTTCCAGAAGAATTATGCATTGAAATCCATTTCTCAAAAGAGCAAACAGATTTTTTTATATTTCATTTTGAAATCTGACATGGGGATAGACATATTGTCAATTTCCCAGCTGCCCCAAGTCATGTGACTTGTGCTCTGATAAACTTCAATCACTCTTTACTGCTGTACTGCAAGTTGGAGTGCTATCACCCCCTCCCTTCCCCCCCCCCAGCAGCCTAACAACAGAACAATTGGAAGGTAACCAGATAACAGCTCCCTAACACAAGATAACAGCTGCCTGGTAGATCTAAGAACAGCACTCAATAGTAAAACCCATGTCCCACTGTGACTCCTTCAGTTACATTGAGAAGGAAAAACAACAGCCTGGCAGAAAGCAGTTCACTCCTAAAGTGCTGGCAGAAATCACATGACCAGGGGCAGCTGGGAAACTGACAATATGTCTAGTCCCATGTCAGATTTCAAAGTGAAATATAAAAAAATCTGTTTGCTCTTTTGAGAAATGGATTTCAGTGCAGAAGTCTACTGGAACAGCACTATTAACTGATGTGTTTTTTTAAAAAAAAAAAAAAACCTTTTCCCATGACAGTTTCCCTATAATATGATAACACATACTTTAGATTGACAGCTTTAAATTGTCAGGGACTGACATAAATAATGTACGGCCGATATCCCCAAATATTAGATAATAATCTAATTTTAATTGATAATTCTACAAAATTAGCAGGGCCACAGCCCTGGCATGTGCTTCTGCCAAGGGAAAATTATTTGAAATTGATATTATTCTCCTTATTCTTGTACAACTAGAGGTCCTCCTAATAGTGTTTCATACCTCCCAACATTTTGGAACGGAAAGAGGGACAAAAAGATTTTTGACCATGCCCCTTTTTTGCTGCCACACCTCCTAATTACCATACCCGGTTTACAAAATTTGCCAGGTTCTGAAAGTTTGAACACATTTCGGTAATTTTTATATTTTATTACAGTTTTACTAATGACGGTGAATTGCCCTTTAAGCTGTGACTCTTCTTCTCCCAAGGAGCAAAACTGTTACAAATGTATCAATGATCTATTGTGGGCTCTCTGCCAAGAGCCAATTAAGTTAGAAATATTGTATCTCTTTTGGCTGTGCAGAGAAATAGGGACTTTCCAGTTCACTGCAGAGAGATCAGGACTTTCCAGCACTAAACTGGCTGGGACTTTGAACTGGGAATTTGGATCTACCTTAAGTCTACCTTAAGTCTACTAAAAAATCATTTAAACAGTAAATAAATTGAATAGGCTGGTTTTGCTTCCAATAGGGATCAATTACAAGCTACTGTTTTATTATTACTAGGGATACACCGAATCCACTACTTGGATTTGGCCGAACCCCTGAATCTGTTGTGGATGATTCGGACAAATATGCAAATTAGTGAGGGGCTAAATATTTTTTTACTTCCTTGATTCGGATTCGGTTCGGCCAGGCACAAGGATTTGGCTGAATCCTGCTGAAAATGGCTGAATCCTGGCCGGATACCGAACCGAATCCCTAATTATTACAGAGAAAAAGGTAATCATTTTTGAAGAGTTTGATTATTTTATTATAATGGAGTCTATGGGAGATGGTCTCTCCGTAATTTGGAACTTTCTGGTTAATGTGTTTCCGGATAACAGATCCCATACCTGTACAGCCATTTCTGTTATATGTTGCATTTCTCATACTATTGCTTACTAGTGATGGGCGAATTTATTTGTCAGGTGCTAATTTGTGGAGAATTCCCGCGATTCGCTGCCTGGCGAAAAAATACGAGACGCACGGCAAAAAACAAGACACGCATTGAAAATGATGCGGCGTGCCCCAAAAACACATGGCGAAAATGACACGTCAAAAAACGCAACGCGAGCCGTTTCGCAAATTTTGCTGGAAATTCACAAATTTTTCTGCCAAGCGAAAAGGGATAGATTCGCCCATCACTACCTCTTACTTTGTCAGCATTAGCCTTTTGAGGAATAGTGAAGCATCCCTCCTCCAGCACTTTCTTGCTATTTAGAAGAGCTAGTGGGATTTGTCAGAGGCTGCAGGCTGCAATGGATCCCTATACATACCACCTGCCCTGTGTTAGAATTGTAGCTTAATAATTACTAGTTAGTGTTTGGGAAGCCTCTGTTTAGTTGTAGATACCACTATAGTAGTGGGATGCTTTTGTGGTCGTCATATGTCGTGCACAGAAAGAGTATTTTACTCCATGGGAATCTGAGAAGTTTCCAATTAATATTTAACTGCAATTGCTTGAGTTTCACTGGAAGAGAAACCATTCTTGAGCGGAGGTGGGAATAACAGCCACTGTGATCCTCACACAGGGTGAAGCCTTACACCATAATTGTGGCCCCCTACGTGACCTGCACCTGGTGCTGCCTGAGTTGAGCTCCGTGAGACTCCCATCGCACATGCATTTGTGTGACTGTATTCTTCTCTTCCTGGAGGTAACCCATTGGGAAGCACTGTTCTACTCCTGGTGGCTTTCTCACTGATTCCTAATGGGGGGCTGTGGCTCTGTGCCTACAGTGGCCTCTGGGGAGGGTGCAGATGAGCCGTTACCAGAGGGAGTAGAAGAACAGCTGAGTACCGGTGATGGCATTTTGGAACTGAGTGGTCGTAAGATTCCACGTCTTCCAGCATCTATCTGTAACCTGTCTGAGAGCCTAAATAAGCTTTACTTGACTGGAACGATGATCACTGAACTGCCTGATGACTTTTACCAACTAGAAAACCTGCGAACGCTGGCACTTGATGCCAATAAGCTGCCAGAGTTGCCAGAGGCTGTATGCTCCTTGCCAAACCTAGGTCGCTTGTATATAGGGGCCAACCACCTGCAAGGGCTTCCGATGTCTTTTGCAAGACTTCAGAGCTTGCGGATTTTATGGATTGAACGCAACTTTTTTTATCACTTTCCACGAGTGCTGCTGAGTATGCCTGGGCTACGCTGTCTACAGATGGGGGATAACCGCCTGAAGCGGCTTCCAAGTGAAATCGCAACTGCCATGCCCGGCCTGAAAGGCCTCTGGTTGTATGCAAACCGTTTCGACAGGGTACCCAACGTTCTCCTGCGCTTACATGGCCTGGAAATTCTAGATCTTGACAAAAATCGCATAACAGAATTCCCTGACCTGAGTAGACTGAAGGGACTACGCTTGCTCTCTTATGACCACAACCCTGTGAAGGGACCACCCAAGGTGGCAGAGACTGTGACTTTAGTGGGAGAGGGTGCTCAGGAGTTTATGGAAGAACGGGAAGAGCAGAGGAAACAGATGGAGGAGGAGGAACAAGAGGAGAGAGAAAGGGAACAGCAGGAAGCAGAGAACAAGGAGGCTGAAGGGGGCGAGGAAGAAGGGGAAGAGGGTCAGGAAGAGGAACTTTATGAAGAGGAAGAAGGAGAGGCTGAGGAAAGAGAAGAAAACCCCAATGGCCATTATTATCCAGAGTCTGAGGAAGAAGACTACTACCTGGAGGAAGGCCAGGACTACATGGATGATGAAGGATATTATCCCGATGAGGGACAGTATTATAACCAGTGGTACAAATAGACAACATCATCTGGGGAGGAGATTTAGTAATGAATATTAATGGCAATATAAAAAGAGACATGGCAATTCTTGAATATGGAAGTCTTCTGGCTGTTATTAGCTACCCATCACCCATGAGGAAGCCTCCCGTTCTTTAAAACTGCTTATACAGTTGCATTTCTCTCCTTATAAAAACACATATAAGGTAATGCAATGTATCAGTGTAATATATTAACATTAAGCGCCATCATGTTGCTCTTGGGATTTATTTTTCATATGTGGCTTCTATCAAACAAGGTCTTTGCTAATACCTCAGATATGAGGAATTTCAGCTTTTACTTTGTTTCAGTCAGGCTGCTGCCTGAAGAAGTAATTGTTGCAGACATTGCCTGGTATAGGCCTGCGTGAATTCTATATTCTAACTGTGACTGAACATATATGAGATATTAAGTAGTAATTATTTGCAGTCTAACATTTAGGGTACATATTTGTGGGCATATAAACACGTCTTTGTGGCAGTTCTTTGCATTGCACTCCAATGTTAATTGATTGCAGCATTCTGTAGCTACCAGAGTTGACACCAATGCTAAATACAACAGAAGAACATTTGTTTTACCTTAATGTTGTGTTTGTCTTCATTCCCATGTTTAAAGTCCCACTGGGTAGAACTGATGAGTAGCGATAATGCATTTTGTCACTGCTCAACTAATTCTGTGAGCACAAAAACAGTTCTATAGTCACAAAATACATTTTCTCAGCACAGAACTGATTTGCTCTAGCACAACTAAATCCTTCAAATGTCACTGCTCAACTAATTCTGTGAGCACAAAAACAGTTCTATAGTCACAAAATACATTTTCTCATCACAGAAATGATTTGCTTCAGCACAACTAAATCCTTCAAATGTCACTGCTCAACTAATTCGGTGAGCACAAAACAGTTATATAGTCACAAAATACATTTTCTCAGCACAGAACTGATTTGCTCCAGCACAACTAAATCCTCCGAACGCAAGAATAATTTTGAAACCAAAAAAATAATTCTTACAGTTTATCTAACTATTAGTATCTTTCATATTGCTAAAAAGTGTGCATTCACACAATTCACATAATCAATTTTGTGTCAAATGATGGCAGTGTTAATTGAGATAAACACCTGTATACCGTATATATACATTATGCAACTACATTGTGCCCACTTGAAAAGAATGAGTATGGCACTCAAAAATAATTGTTGTACTTACAAAACGAATGTTAGGATTTATTTTAGTTTTCTGGACATTTTATTTTGTAGCTACAAAAGTCATGTTGTAAAATGTGATGCTTGAATTTTGAGTTTACTAAATACCTCTGTGCGGTGAAACTGCATATGGCAGCAACTTAGATAACCTCCTCCTGCTGCACCACCCGCCTCTAATTAGTGCACCATTCAGTCACATAGAAATATATATGCGTCTTTTTGCCCCATTTCGCCTCATTTATCAGTGGTTTTTTTTAGTCACCATAATTTAATGGCTGTTTTTTTTCCAAATGGCACAGATAAATCACTCAGCTTGTTCACAGCATAGACATTCCTGTAGAGAATAATTAGGATATTTTCCCCATGACTTTGCCATGCACTGCAACTCTCCTGACAACTGGATATAAGACAGGCTATAAACAAAAGTTGCAGAATTAATGGCACTGCTGTGGTGTATTGTTACAGACAACATAAAACATAAAAAAAACCTGTAAATTGTCATGTAAATTGGTCCCATGAAAAGGGTTAATCCTATTAACCAGTTGCTTCACATATAGTATTTCATATTCAAGCAACCTTTTCATTGGTCTTATTTTTTGTACAGTATTTGCATTGTTTGCCTTCCTCTTCTGTCTCTTTCCAGTTTCCACTCTGTTATGTACACCACTGTCTGGGTGCTAGATTAAAGGGAACCCTAGCAAACAAATGATCTTACACTATCTACATCATACTTGATGATTTGATTTGAAAGGGAGCTACAGCTTTAATACAGATTTAAGTTTTTAAGATGCCATATTTTAATCAAGGAATTTGCTTTTTCCCTCTCTTTTATACAAAAATATAATGTATAGCAGATATTTATCAATATGCACATAGGTTGGTTGAAATAACAATTAGTATTTGAATATTGCAGTCCCTTTAAGGACAGACTTTATTCGAGGACACGGAATGAATAATTCAGGTTTGGAGATGAGCCATGTGAAGGAATTGGATATGCAGGGTTTGTCTTTCACTATATCCACATTCTATAGGGATGATCTAATGTGAGATACTCAGCGCCATTATAATATGCAGCAGGTTTCTTATACTGTCTCTTTAGGACAACAACCCAAAAAGTCTCACAAGTGCAGCCTAAAGAGAATGTTGTGTCCATTGAAACTAGTGACCAATACGAATGTGAGGAGGATGGGATCCTGGGTGCCCTGTCCATTTTATTTAATTCACTTGTGTCATTGTGGGTTCATTTTTATCCATGTTAGCTGTTTGGGTTTGAACATTCAGGTGTCCCCTAGAGCAGGGACCCCCAACCCTTTTTACCCATGAGCCACATTCAGCTCTGAAAAGAGCTGGGGAGCAACACAATCCTTGGGTTGCCAAATAGGGTCTGTGATTGGCTATTTAATAGCCCCTATGTGGACTGGCAGCCTACAGGAGGCTCTGTTTGGCAGTACATATGGTTTTTATGCAATCAAAACTTGCCTCCAAGCCAAGAATTCAAAATTAAGCCCCAGGTTTGAGGCAATGGAGAGCAATATCCAATGGCTTGCGATCAACATGTTGCTTATGAGTCACTGATTGGGGATCACTTCCCTAGAGACTCCAAATTGCTACTGACTATTTTCTCAGCTAGAAAAAAGACTTAAAGGGCACCAATCATACCTAAAATGATTTACTAAGTAAATACAATATGTGAAAGTTCAAGAAATCCGATTTTTAAAACAGTTAGAATTGTTTGTATAATGTAAATCATCAGCTCACTATTCCATCTGCAAAATCTCCCCTATCTCCACTGCAGTTCTAGCTGAGGCAGGCATCTTGGATTTCACTGACTCCTCCTACCTATATCTTCACTGACTCCTCCTACCTATATCTTCACAGCCAACTGTAGCTCTGAAATCTCGCACATGCTCAGTTGAAATTCCTTGCTTGCCTAATAAACCTTCTAAGCTATTTTGAAATCTGACAAACTTCTGTGTTAGTGCTGCCACCTTGTGGAAGTTGCTGTGTGCACTTCTCTTGATACTTCTAGAGTTTACTAAAGCTAGGCATTCTGGGTAGAATACTCAGACAGTGCTACAATCTGAGCATGCTCGTGAACTCATTTGCATGTTGCAGTCAGTGACAAAGTATGGAATTTTTTAAAAACTGCTGTTTTTTTTCAAAAAATTGGACATGTAGTTTGATTAAACATGTTTAGGTTGTACTGGTCAGGTTGTTAATATGTGTTTGATTTTGGCTATGATTGGTGCGCTTTAAACAATTTGTGCCCAGTAGTGATGTGGGGGCGGCCTGAAACCTGGGGGACCTGTGAATTTACCCTCCGTTTGGGTAAATTCAGAGAAACAAGGGGAATATCCCTTTCCTTTGTGCACATCTGCAAATTTTCAGATTTGGGTCCGGAGTACCGGGTATTGATGCACAGGCAATTTTAAAAACTGTTGTATCTCCTGCAAATCACCAGTGCTTCATGAACCAATGAGGGTATGGTTGGGCATCTTGCCTCCCCCCCTAAAATTCTTCCGTCGTAGGCCCGGGCCTTTGTGGCCGTTCCACAAATCTGGGCCTGGGCAAATGTAGCAGGTTGCTCAGGTTTAATATGTGTCTAGGGTTGCCACCTTTTCTGGAAAAATATACTGGCCTTCCTATATATTTATCTTTTTTCCCTATCAATAACTTTGGCATTATTATTATTATTATATTATTATTATTTTTTACCGGCCAAGCTGGTAAAATACCGGCCAGGTAGCAACCCTATATGTGTCAGGCCCAACCCTGGCCACAGCCCACCCTGTTTGCAAACTTTACTTCCCTCCACTGCCATCCGTTTTATTTATATACAGGGGACTATTATATATATATATATTATAAAATGGTTTGCCCCCAGGTACAGTGATGTCATCAAGGTTTAACACTGCAGGACATTGGCAGGGTTTTAGTTACAAATGATGGAACTTAGATCATCCCTAAAACTTTTTTTGTCCACTGGGCCTCACATTAATAATTACTAGCGTTGCCACGGCCGTGCTGGTAAAAATGATGGTTGATCCCAACGTTATTAATAGGGAAAAACATAAATATATAGGAAAACCTGTATTTTTCTCCAGAAAAGGTGGCAACCCTAATAATAAAAGATGAAAGAGAATAATCTTTTCTACTAATATTCAATCTTTAATGGCGTAACATTTTACTGGGCCCTTCTGCAAAATATTTTTGCCCCCCCCAGGTTTTTATATTGCCATGACCCAATCCCTCTTCTGGTGATGAGTTAATGGATCTGACAGCATTGTTTCAAACAGGAGGGAGGGTGCTGGGGGAACGCAGGACTTTTTGGGCCCCACTGGCCCTTTGGTTTGAGGCTCAGCTGACAGTTTCCCACATCATCTTCTTGTTATCTGGCATTCTAAGATTACTGTTAAGTTCTCCTTTACCAATATTACTCTGCAATCAGTCATCAGACGGGGGGCTCTGTTTTGGTACTTAGAACTATAAAATATTGCCAATTGCCTTACATGATGATTATAGGGGGTCAGGGGCCCTGATATCTCTGTAGTCAGTTCAACATGTGTTTGGTGCAGCTTGTCCTGCCAACCTCCTGTTTGGGATTTCGAGCTCCTATTGTAGGAGAACTTTGAAAATACTGGCACCCCTGAACCAGGCATTAGATCCAAGGTTTTTAAAGATAGGGGTATGTGTGTCTACTCCCGAAAAAATAACAATGTTTTTTAGAGAGAGAGAGAGAGAGAGAGAGAGAGAGAGAGAGAGAGAGAGAAGTACAACAGTCGGCACTCACGAAAAAGTAGTTAAATCTGCCTGGGTGCAGTTCCAAAATTATCAATCTAGATCAGCAAAAAGGTCCGCACTCTCAGGTCTTATAGAAAAATAAAAAATGTTTATTGCAAGTAATGACTGACGTTTCAGCCTCCTCCAAGGCTTTTCTCAAAGTGTCCAACAATTTGAAAAAACTGCCTTAAAGTGATACCGACACTAAAAAATTAATTTTAACATATGAATGTACATTAATTGTTACCTATAGGTCATGTTGATCATTTTTTGCTGAAAGGTTTGTTTTTGTATATAACTGTTAGCTGAAACTTCTAAGCCTGACTCTCTGACACTCTGACACCCTGACTTTGCCAACTTAACAGTCATATCTCAGCCTGTTAGTTACAGTTTCTAATGATAACAGATGCCTCCTGCACAAATATGGCAGCCCCCTCATACAGGAACATGGGGGATCAGACAGGTAATGTAAAAGCATCATGCAAATACCTTATGGCAAAGTTAGAAGTAGCTTTCAAATCCAGTTATTATAATAGATGTAAAAAAGAGTTTAATTTCAGGTGTCAGAATCTCTTTAAGTACAAGATTTGGCGGGAACTTACATTGACATAGACTGACATCATATCCACATCATACAAAATAACAAACTATTCATTCCTAGTTCTAAGGTATACAACCTACACTGGCATACATCAAAACACTATCACCTAAAAATCTCTGTTAAAAATAGAAACAAAAAATGATTGAAATTGGATAAAATAATAATGTTGCAACTTAAACTAGACCAATCAGGGGTTAAAGTATCAACATGGCTTGTAGATCGATGTGCAACAAATGTTGCATTATCCACTCCAACTAAACAAGTAAAGGGTAAGGTAATCTCCAAAGTACTTCGATCTAGTGCTCAATTAATACTTTATTAGTAATAACAATGGTTGCCAACATATAAATTTGAGTGATGGTGTGGAGCCTATCAGGAGTTTTATGTGTTGAATGGTTTAATCGG
>CM044437.1:14691944-14713587 GCA_024363595.1 Xenopus borealis | reverse complement strand
GGCTCCTCAACAACCTGTGCCATAAAATTGTCATGCAACAAGTTTATAAATTTATTCCCAAATAATTTTTGTTTTAACTTGTAAGCGGGGCCTTGGCGGGAAAATTTTGTTGTGCGGGGCCCCGTGATTTCTAAATGTGGCCCTGATCATCACTGCCCCCACCTCCAAAGTGAAAGAGCAATAAGGGACATGCTTCTGCCCTTGCAGCTGGGACTATAGTGAACAGCCCCATTCCAATCATTCCATAAGAGATCCCATATCTAGATTACTGAATTGGGCTGCTTTAGCTTTAACCTCAAATCCCTGTATTTTCCTGTATTTCTATCCATTTTCATTTGTTTCCAGCCCCCTTCCTCCAGCAGCTTACAGAATTTCAGACTGTTTTCTCTTGACTCTGTCTGTTGTTGATGATTTTTAGACTAAATCTGTTTATCTCCTTACGTGAGTCTGGAATCTTTTGAAATGAGTCCATGAGACCTGTTCTTCTTCTCTCCCATCTGCAGTCCTCTCACCATCTGGTTAACTGGAACTTTATCTTAAAATTCAGAAATGTTACCAAGAAGCAATCGAACTCCCCCCAGTACTGCCCACATTTTTATGGCTGCATAACCCCAATGTTATTAAATAAAGCTTTCGGGAAGAACTGAAAGGAGTTTCAATCCCTGATGTTACGAAATTGTGTGTGCAGCAAAGTAATAGAGTTTTCTTCTTGTATATATATATATACAGTCCAGTGAAGTACAGTCCTCAACAGGTGCAGACAAAATAATTATATTTTTTATTTATTTATTTTTACTACTAGCACCCAGGCAGATGATATCATTTTGTGTGAATTCTCCTCCATTGGAACAATATATATATATATATATATATATATATATATATATATAGTAGTGTGGAAAACAGGTCGCACTCACAGGTCTTATAGAAGTATAAAGATTTTTTATTTCAGGCAAGAAAACTGACGTTTCGCCTGGGGCACCAGCCTTTTTCAAAGTGATAAGAACAAACAAAACATTGGTTTTTAAACATACTGTGGCGGGAAAGCAAGTGGAACAGGGTGATGACGTAAGGTTGTGAGTGTTCCCGAACAAATAAAGTGTGCAAATACAAGATGAAAGGTAGCGCAAAAGAAAACCGTATACAAAGTGTTACCCTAATCACCAGAGAACATGCACCAAATAAAATAAAATAAAGTAAGCAGCCGCCGTGACCTATCCCGGCATATTGAAATAAACATGAAAATGTATCGAAATAAAAATGCATCAAAATAAAAGAGCGACATTGTATCTAAGTAAAAGAACAGTGTAGCGCATTACCATAGATATACAGAAGTCATGGGTGCCAGGCGGGTCCCGATACTATCAGTAATATAGCGAGTTTTCAAATGTGTGTCTTCTATTGCGAAGAGGTCAAGCAGGGATATCACTTGAGTGCCGTGAAGACCGCAACCTCAGTGATTTTTTAAAACGTATATTATGCATCCGTATATCGATTTAGCAATTACAAAGGTGGTAGTGTGAACGTACTTGCCTGACGGTTCCAGGCATTAAACAAAAAACTTCTAAAAGGAAGCTGAAAGAAGAAGTTTTTTGTGATATCTGCTGGATGCCTATAATTCTGGTTCCTCAGATAACTTGAAATTTGGTGCTTGTGGCCAGCTATACAAACAAAGTTTGTATAAATAAGGTTAAAGGAGGAGGGTGAGATTTATGGCTAGGGATGCTACCAATTGATTGCTGTCCATGGAAGAGCTATCAATGTATTAATATATGACAGTTGGTGTCTTTTTTTGGAAAGGCCAGGCCTCCCTAAAACATCATTTAGGGTACTAATTCTCAAGATCAGAAGCCTGAAGATCAGTTTGCATGAGCTTTAAGTGCTTACATATAGTGTAGTATCCCCTAAACTGGGAGTCCCCAATCATTCAGATGTAATATCTAGTTATGCCACCTGTCCCAACCTTTTTTTTAGCCATGAGCTATTGGGAAGCAACACAAGCATGAAAGATATTCCTGGGTGGTGCAAAATAAGGGCTATGATTGGCTATTTGGTAACCCCTATATGGACTGGCAGCCTACAGGAAACTCTGTTTGGCAGTACATCTGGTTTACATGCAACCAAATTGAAAAATAAGCACCTGCTTTGAGGCCACTGGGAGCAACATCCAAGGGGTTGGAGAGCAACATGTTGTTCACAAACCACTGGTTGGGAATCATGTCTTAAACTATACGAGAGTGACTATTACTGCCATGTTAAGTGCCAAAGGTGGGACCTGACCAAATGTTTTATTACAAAGGGAGGCTTTTAACAAAAGTCTGAAGACTTCTGCCCTAGGGTGAAATATATGTGGGGGGAAGTTGGCTTCTTTCCATATGAAATCTCAATGGACCATCCAAATCACTTACAAGCTCATCTGGGCTTGACCTAAAACTTGGCTATAATCAGGGTCGGACTGGGGAAAAAACATGGTGGGCCCTGATGGCCCAGATTTGCACCCAGTTTCAGTGGCTTCTTTCCTTTTCTTGGGAGGTTGTGGCAAAAACACAGTGCGTGCTCACACTCGCAGAGTTGCATAGGTGGAGGGGGGCCCCTGGGACAGCAGCCCCAGTGGACCCCAGGCCCCCCAGTGCGACCCTGATATAATCGTCCTACTTGTCCTTAAAATCCATGATACACTTGAGTGTACAACTTGCACATAGAATGTATTAGAAATGACATTTTAATTAAGCCTCATTTACTTCTAGACGCTTATCATCGCAGGGCTGTGAGCACCCGTTTCGTATTGCTATATTGCTCTTCACGTCTGTTTGTGGTGACTTTGAAGTGGGTGGAAAATAGCCAGAGAGTATTAAAAAGCACCCAACGCCAAGGCAGCCTGAGCCAACTGCTAATTGCAGCTGAGACTGTAGCAAAACACAACACATTATGAAACAAACACCATCTCTCCAACTTATTTTGCTTTTCAAAAGAAAAAAGTTGATGGCACTAGTATCAATTGTTGGCTTCCTTTTTATAGAAATAATCACATTTGGCTCATTGCTTTTTTGCAGACTTAAAATATATTTTCTCTGTGTTTGCGCATTGCCCCATCCAGGTTAAACAGTGTACCTCATGGGCAGCAGGTGAGCGGTGAAGACGGCACTATACTTGGCACCTTGATAGGCTTTTACTGCAATATGTACTGTCAACAACCACTCTCAACTAGATTTATTCTAATCACTCATTCCAATTGCTTGGAAAGGATTGTTTTCTTAATATAAACATACTGTTTGTTTATACAGTGCAGTCATCAGTATCTTTGTGCTTTATAAAAAAACTCCATAGCAAAGTGTATATTCAATAGCTTGGGGGGCCAGCCCCAAATGTTTTAAACCATGAACCACACTCAAATGTAAAAAAAAATGTAGGGAGCAACACAAGCATGAAAAATGTTCCTGGGTTGTGCAAAAAAGGGTAGAGATTTCCCATTTAGTAGCCCCTATATGGACCGGCACACTTCTCTGTTTGTCAGTAAACCTGTTTTTATGCCAAAACGTACCTCCAAAGCAGGAATTCAAAGCTAAGCACCTGCTTTGAGACCATTGAGAGCAACATCTATGGGGATCACTGCAATAATGTATGAAGATAGCATTGTGGCTGGAATTGGGATCTTGGACCACAGCACTTCAGCAATGCTAAATGTTGCACCACTAGTGCAACCATTGGACGGTATTGATTAGTTGGTCTGATCGATGTACGACAGGTTGGGGGGCAAACCTTATGGAGTGAGTCACTGGCTTCATGAAATGCCTTCCTTTTTATTTACTGGTGCCCCTATTGTTGAGTCAGTCTTTGGGCACCTTAGCATTACCAAGTTGGAGATGTGCATTCAAGCTGCTTGCAATAGGCAGATTCCCTCTTTTGGGACAAATCAGTTTTGAAACTCAAGCCAATGATTGGATCATATAGCAGCACAGCACAGACCCATTTGGAGAGGACATATTTCAGCCCAATGCATTTGCACCAAGTAAGACTTTCCAATCTTCCTGATGAACATCTGACAAAGTCCCTAACAGATATTGGTCATATAAGTAAGTAGCTGCTTTTTACACATTTTTAGCACTATCATAGACTCTCTCAGAGGGTTAGTGCTACTGATGACATCTTTTGGAATTGAGAAAGATGTTTGTATGGGGGTCTTGTATCCCTGGAGAACTTGATAAGCTCACTCATCAAGAAGACAATGAAGAGGCATTAATCTCCATTGTATGCCATGGAAACCAGTTGAATTCATTAGAAAAGTGTGTCACTAATTTAATGGTGCTTACATGTTTTCTATGGCAAAATCTAATCATCTCAATTACCCGCAAATTGTTTCAGTCCCAAGTGCATGGATGCACTAAATGAATTTTAAGGCTTCATCCACACGAGACCCAGCAACAACCTCCCCAAACTGCGCTTCAGAAAATTAAGCCCGTCGTGCAAATTGGCTCAGGCGATTTTCGTTAGAGCCAGCGGAGGGCAGTTCGGGCAGATTATCGCCCCGAAGAAGAGGCGGACTAATCTCCCCGAATCTGCTCGTGTGGATGAAGCCTAAAGGAGGTCCACAATCTAAGGTGCATAGGATTAAACTGGATTCCTTTTCAGCATCCCTAACAACGAAGAGTTACTATTCATTCTAAAAAGAATCAACAGAAGCTTAAAGGACAAGGAAAGTGTAAAATAGAATAAGGGTAGAAATGCTGTATTTTGTATACTAAACATAAACATGAACTTACTGCACCACAAGCCTAATCAAACAAATGATTTATGCTTTCAAAGTTGGCCACAGGGGGCTGTCATCTTGTAACTTTGTTATACATCTTTGTCTGACACTGGCACTGCACATGGTCAGTGTGGTCTGTGCTGCTTAGGGATCGTCATAAATGATCAAAAAACAAAGCTGTTTGAGTTCTGCATGGCTGTAAGTAAGACAGGGGCTCCCCCTGCTGTTCATAAGTATGAACAATTCCTATCCTCAGCAGTAAATGAAGGGAGAATTTCACTGCATACAGTCAGGTTTCTTATAAAAACGGTACACATTTTTTAATTAAAGTATATTGGAGATAGATTTCTTTTTCATTAAAGAAAGTAAAAATGTGATTTTATTTCTTTGCCTTTCCTTGCCCTTTAACTTCTAATGACAATACAAACAGAAGCCATGTGAAAGTAGAGGACTCACAGCCCGTTTTGTAGATGTGAGTTTACCTTTGAGAGTCCTGTCTGTCTGACGAGTAACATCTCTTCAGCCTCAATGAAGACCTTACTGCATCAGACCTTACTGCATCAGTGGGCAGCACATTGACTCAACAATAACATTTGATACAAGATCTAGGGTTAATGGAGAGTATCATATATGAAAAAGGGAATCTGGAATGCAATATAACTTTCTCTGCACTATTAAGCTAGCTGTCACTATATTCAATTCAATTCAATTGCTTTTTAAGGAATCGGAACAAACTGATCTCCAATTTAAGTTTTTTGGTCTTTATGCCATGAAACCTTCTTCATGCAGATATCAACATGAAGGGTTACTGTTATCCTAATATAACAATGAATGAATGTACAGTAAGTTTCAACTGAATAAATAAGGATATTTCAAAATATAATCAATTAAAAATTTAGTACAATTTCTGAAATGATCGAGTTACCCTTCAGTCTGCCTCTCTTCATGCAGCTTTGTGTCGGAGTTGGTTATTTTAAAAGACAGTTTGCTTAGATTCCTGCCTGCCCACCAAATCCGGGGCTGCTAATCTCCCCCAAATAGCACTGTGTGTCTCTACCCTAATACATTGTTGAGGAAGAACACACCAGTGTGTTTGACCTAACTGTCTGTCAAAATATGACTCCTGCATGAAGAGGGACAGATTGCTGAGAGGGGAATATTGAAGGACGCCCAGATTATTTCAGTACAGTACAGAATTTTTAATTTACTGCATTTAGAATGTTTCTCATTTCCACAGAATGAATCTCATTAAATTCTCATTTTAAATGTTGTTCTCCTTTAAATTGGATGATAAAGCATTTAAAGGCATGCTGTTGCGGGGAAAAAAATGCATCAGTTAATAGTGCTGCTCCAGCAAAATTCTGCACTGAAATCCATTTCTCAAAAGAGCAAACAGATGTTTTTATATTTCATATTGAAATCTGACGTGGGTTAGACATATTGTCAATTTCCCAGCTGCCTCAAGTCATTTGACTTGTCCTCTGATAATCACTTTTTACTGCTGTACTGCAAGTTGGAGTGATATCATCCCCTCCAGCAGCCTAACAACAGAACAATTGGAAAGCAGCTCTCTAACAGAAGATAACAGCTGCCTGGTAGATCTAAGAACAGCACTCAATAGTAAAATCCAGGTCCCACTGAGACACATTCAGTTATATTGAGTAGGAGAAACAACAGCCTGCCAGAAAGCAGTTCCATCCTAAAGTGCTGGCTCTTTCTGAAACCACATGACCAAGCAAAATCACTTGCAGTACACTAGTAAAAAGTTACTTTAGTTTAGCAGAGCACAAGTCACATGACTGTGGGCAGCTGGGAACCTGACAATATGTCCAGCCCCATGTCAGATTTCAAAATGAAATATAAAAAAATCTGTTTGCTCTTTTGAAAAATGGATTTCAATGCAGAATTCTGCTGGAGCAGCACTAATAACTGATGCATTTGGAAAAAAAACATGTTTACCTATGACAGTGTCCCTTTACTAGCATGTCTGGCTTATGCAGTGCTCATTCTGCCTTAAGGGGGGAGTGATCTTTTGTTGCCATCTGCTTAATTTTTGGGGGCCAAAGTCAAAGTTCTTGTTAGAGGGGCTGCTAGCACACCCATTCATCCATTGGGAGTGAGGTTAAAATCAGTCCATTAGCTGCAATCCCACTTCATTCCACCTTTCCAGGGGACAGACATTCTCGCCGCTGATGCGATTCTCACTGGCGAACTCCATTTAGGAATTAATGAGCTCATTACTTCAGGGACCCATCAGATGTTTTCATGGTACTAATGTACCCACAAACAGCTTGAACAATGTGTCCTGTGTCCGTGGGAAATTCCGCTGCTCATTATCGGTGGCACATTTTGGAGACGCTGCTCTTTGCTGATCTATATGTTAATTTAGTTAATCAGTTGAACGGCTCATGAGGGACATTCAAACAAAAATCCTCCAGATCCATCTTTAATGTGAACAGTTAAATTATGTATTGTGAGCTGCTAACGTTCATGTTTCTGCATTGTCCTCCCAACCCTGGAAAGCCTGCAGTCTAATGTACACTAGTATGAGCAATCATATAGATTTTAAGGGCACTAAAGGAGAGCCCAAGCGTGTTCTTTCTTGTGCCATTTCCAGCTTAGCGGGTGGTAGAACACTTGCTATTGTTCCTTCTCTGACGATAACCATGAATGTTTGCAGACGGACAATGACGAGCATCTTGCCATTTGCCCGCTGAGATGGAATTTGGAAACAAAATGCTCGCTTTCTCCACTAACCTAAAGTAATGGTTGTCGGACTTTGTTCCCCTTGGAGTTCTGTATTTGCCCAGGGCCTCTCTTTGCTCATAAGAAAGTTACACACAGAAAAACATTCACACCCTAAGTTCCCTTCAAGCTGTGATTCAATTGGTGCCTGTCAAAAGGACCATGGAATTACAAACTGATAACAATTCCACGGTTTTCATGCATCCTTGGTTGCATTGGTGCTCTCTATAAGTGGACGCAAGTTTGTATGGTGCAGTATGAGTGGGTTCAAGTCAGTGTCGGACTGGGATGCCAGGGGCCCACCAGAAAACCTTAGACCAGGGGCCCAATTTTCCAAACTATTATTCCTTCCCTCCTCCGTTAACCTCTTTATTCTCCTATTCTTTTAGATCTACTTACTATACTCTATTCTTCCAGTTTTAAGACTCTTTTTCCACAAAATAAAAAGGGAATGAACATGAAATTGGCCAAATTGTTAGAAGCAAGAGGCCCACTGACACCTGGGCCCACCGGGAGTTTTCCTGGTATCCCTGTGGGCCAGTCCAATACTGGTTCAAATCCCTTTGTCAATAGCATCCATGCTTGCTCAGGTCCAGGATCAGACTGAAAAAGCCTGGTGGGCCTGGGCTTCATGGACCCTGCTGACCCAGAACCAAACCCTGTCGAAGATGTTCTTGCTGTGCTCCACCTGAACTCCCCACTAAGGACAAAGTTAAAAGTTTGTGCAGGGGGGAGGGGGTATGTTATAGCCTGGAGGGGGACTAAACGGTGTTGTGGGGCCCCACAGGTGGCCAGACCCCCTCTCCCGATCCATTGTGCTAAAAATATCAGGACGTTGCTGTTTCTGGTGCTCTGTTTCAATATGATGTTGCCCTTTATTGGTTAAGCGCAAGTGTGATGTGTCTGTTAATTTTGCCCACAGTGGGAACCCTGGAATTACCTCCATAGGCCCCTTGAATAAATAGGTGCACTTGTGCCTGCACAATGGGGCAAATACAAGCATGAGGAGCATTACCTTTACACTGGCATCAGCACATGCAACGATTGTGGCCATTTTTATGTGGCTACATTCATAGACAAACTATTGTTTTCTGGTGTGAAGTGGAAGATGGGAGTGTAGATGCTGATGATTGGGTATGGAGGTACCATATACAGAGGTGTATAGCTCAATAGTGCAATGAAGCATATTTGCACTCTGCAAGAGAAAATATCTATAAATTCTCAGTAGAATTTAGTTATATGAAAAATCTGGAACTTTATACACTGTTGCTTGCACCCTATAAGGAGTAGGAAGAGAGATCATCTCGATGCTAATTATACAATGGAGTAGGAAAGTACAAAACAGATTATCATGGTAATTATATAGTGCAGTGTGTTCATTATCCGGATGGTAAGTGAATATAGATTCTTGGCATCACGACGCAGAGCTGTGTGCTCATTATCGGAATAGGAAGTATAGGGAGATGCTCAGTAGCTCTGTATTATGACGCTTGTTTTTTACCCAGACAGAATGCATGCATGGATTATCATCGGCATTGCCATATGCAGCACTGGAATTAGAATTCCTTTTCCTTTGTTGCTTAGTTTTACAATATTTGGGCGAAGCAGCACTTTTTTTGAGAAGATTCTACCCTTAAAGGGCAAGGAAAGGCAAAGAAATAAAATCACATTTTTACTGTCTTTAATGAAAAAGAAATCTATCTCCAATATACTTTAATTAAAAAATGTGTACCATTTTTATAAGAAACCTGACTGTGTGCAATGAAATTCTCCCTTCATTTACTGCTGAGGATAGGAATTGTTCATACTTATGAACAGCAGGGGGAGCCCCTGCCTTACTTACAGCCATGCAGAACTCAAACAGCTTTGTTTTTTGATCATTTATGACGATCCCTAAGCAGCACAGACCACACTGAGCATGTGCAGTGCCAGTGTCAGACAAAGATGTATAACAAAGTTACAAGATGACAGCCCCCTGTGGCCAACTTTGAAAGCATAAATCATTTGTTTGATTAGGCTTGTGGTGCAGTAAGTTCATGTTTATGTTTAGTATACAAAATACAGCATTTCTAGCCCTATTCTATTTTACACTTTCCTTGTCCTTTAAAAAAAAACATATTTCCTTCTTACCTTATTTCCAGTTATTATTACAATAGAGTCAACCCTCCTGCACTTTATGGGAACCTTCATATTTATACCCCCTTCTTGGGTAGAGCATGGTGGATATTACCAGGGGTGTGGTCATGCATATTGGAGTATTGCCTGAGTGTAGCCTGCTGTGGCCAAAAACACACTGGATTACATTGTCCCATTGGGTTGCCATAGAGAATAATAGTATTGCATGCAAATATCCTTGACAAAGAGTATAGTTTATTAAAATTGAAAACCTCAACGTGTTTCACCCCCCCATTAAAGCCGGTCTGCTTTTTGTCTATGCCCTTGATGAAGACAACCTAATTTAGTGGGAGTCAAAATGCGTTGGGTCTTTCCATGTAGATTAAACTATTTTTTGTATCAAGTTAATTAGAGTGCCCTGTTATTCTTATATTATTCTCTATTCCTGGGGATCTTCTGGAGATCACCACATTTCTTTTACCGTGTTGAATAATGAGTGATGGATTTGACCCACCAGATGCTGTGCCCAAAACAGACTTGAACACTCGGACAGAAAATGTTTTACTTTTATTAAGCACATTGTATTTTTTCCTTGTTTCCACATAGACACCATAATCAGCACATTTTCAGTTAGTTTGTACTCTATACACAAGTCTCTGGAGCCGAGACAGCAAAGAGACCTTGGGAAGATCTGAGGCCTCATCCTGGAAGACTCAATGTGGCTGGTGATACTCAGAAGGCCAGGGAGGTACTGAAATGTACAGGTCATTAAAGGATCACCAGGAGAGAAGGGCTTTCGCCTCTATCTTATTCTTCTTCCAGGAGTTACTGAGCTCCATGTGCTGTAAGTGTCAGCATCCTCTTTGGCTCTAAACTTGCTCATGGAAACCACAGGGCTGCCAGTTGGTTGTCAGAAACCGGCCCAATCCATCATGGCAGCACAATGGTCACTGTCTATTCATTATCAACAAGCTGGAAACTTTACAAAGGAACAACCTTGACTCTGAGCGTCTTCCTACAACACAACTTTGTAGTTGATTTTTTTTTTAACTTTTTTCCCCTTTTTTTAGTGAAACTGTGAAAAAAGGAAACCGTTTTGTGAAAAAAACAGAATTAAAAAAATAAAAGGACAACGAAGGAAGCTACAAATTATCATGATATGACGATACGCAAGTGTACCAGAGCACTACCCCCACTCCGCCAAAGGGAGGAGAGAGGATAAAAGGGAGTGGATTGTGGGGAGGAATAAAACACCCACGCGCACACACATTATTTTACACACACGTTGGACACTGAACACCACACACTTATGGCAAAGAGTCTGAGGACCGGAGTCCCTCGTAATCTGCCTCCATGTTCCAGCCAACGCCACAAGTGGATGTTTCTCTGTAGCCATTTCTCCGGTATTGCTCATTATCACTGCTTTTTTTAAACAAAGATTAAAAACCCCAAAAAATAGAATTATAGGGTTTAGTGCACCTTTGCACAACTACAAAAGGCGAGTTTCTGCGCCGGCCTCCATTACTGACGCACTCTAGATGTGCTTCCGCGGCTGCCGTGGGTTGAAGATGCTGTGGAAAGTTTGCAGGTGCTGCAGCAAACTGACTGGCTTTCTACAGGGCCCAAATCTTGCCCAAGCTTTTTTTCAGCGTCTCTGTAACACTGCTTTATGGTGTGCCACCCCTTGTGAAGCCAGGAGAGGAACCGCAGCTGTGCCTAGTATAACAAGTACAAGGACCAGTTCTGGAGTACAGATCCTTGGTTAATTGCAGGTGGCACAGTCTGGTTTGGCTATCCAGAGATCTAACTGGCGGTTCCTTGAAGAAGCCTGCAGGTTGTGGTTGTGCAGACAGTAAGAGTGTGGCCAATGCATTGGTTTGGTTGAATGTAACCGAGGACTGCAGGAGATGGCAGAGTGCAGAGAGGCCGTCAAATCAGGCCTTGAGTTGGTGCCACTGAGCTACAGCCGTTCTGGGGTGAGATATCATATCCTTCCAGTGTTTGACTTCCCCAGGACCACTCTTCCACGACAGGTAAATCTACAGAAAGAAGACAGATGTCTTAGATATGGGGTTACATTGGGGCCCTGTCCTATCCATTCCCAAGTCTATTATTCAAGCCACTACATTGTTGTTAAAGTCTCCGATCATGACAACGACATATCAAGTTGCATTGAAAAATAAGAGAGCTATAGAACAAAGGTTAACCTAAATGAAGGCCAGTTGCAGATGAACTTAGTAGGTCACTATCTGTATTATACTAAAAGTCATTTCTCTCTCTGTACCTACCTGCTATAGAGAGAGTGTGGTTACCATGATCTTTAAGGTAACCTTATCTTTCATTCTGAACCCTACCCTTGTCTTTCATCTGTACATTCCCTATGTCCTTCCTTCTGCAAACTCCCCTGTCTTTTATTCTGTATACCCTGTTGTCCTTATTTCATTCTCTACATTCACATTCTTTTATATCCCCCCGTTTCTTCTTTCAGTAGACTTCCCAAATCTTTCATTCTGTACAATATCATTGTCCTTCATTCTGTACTTCATTCTACAATCTCCAGTTGTTCTTTATACTGTACTTTCCCCGTCCTTCATTTAATATGCTCCCCTTGTCCATCATATTGTCCACCCACTTGTTCTTCAATATGCATTCACCCTCTGCCCTTTTTATTCTGTATGCGTCCTCTGCCTTTTATTCTGTACGCTCTAATCCTTTATTCCATATATGCTCCCTTTCCTTCTGTCTTTATTCTGTATACTCTACTTGTCCTTCATTCTGTATACCCACTCTTTCTGCCATTCTGTACATCCCCTAATGTCCTTCATTCTGTAGTCCTTTTTGTGTACACTGTCTCCCTGTCCCATATTCTGTGCTATTATCTGTACATTCCCATTGTTTTACTTTACTCAATTTCTTCATTCTATAGATCACTGCAATCTTTCATTCTTTACAAAACTGTTGTCCATCATTCATTGTGTTCATTCTGTCCTTTATTCTTTGCATTCAATTTACTTAATTCTTTACACTCTTATCTGCCTTTTTTCTTTAAATGCTCTTCTCCTTCATTTGGTATGCTTCTTCAAACTGGTCTAGCCTTTTTATTCTGCATGCTTGCTCTGCTCTTCATTCTGTATGTCCTCATCCTTCATTCCTTACATGCTCCTTTTCCTTCATTCTTTAAGATTACCTTCTCATATATGTTATTTATTTCCTTTCTCCTTCATTCTGTATACCCACTATTTTGTCATTCTGTACATCCCCCATTCTGCATTCCTATTTTATTTCTACTATCCTTTATTCAGTAGCACTTTGATTTGTGGCCACCTTCTTGTTTCCTACTCCATTAATTTAACTGCTGGAGACTAGTAGGTTGGGCAACTTCCCTCCCCAACATTTTTTCTCCAGTCATGGATTCACATCGAGTCCGCATTTTGCCATCTGCAATTTTTTACGCTAAACAGAGGCAAAAATTCGACCCAGAAAAATTTGATGTGACAAAAAAGTTGCTGGGACAAAATTTTGCAGAGACAAAAAAGTCACCATGAGAAATCACGCCCATTAACTTTAATGCATTTGGACCAAAAAATTGCCATAAGAACAATGCCCATTGGACAAAAAATGGGCAAAAAAGTTGCAGAGACAAGTAAAGACTCCTATGGACTTTAATGCAATTGGAGAGAGAAAAATGGTTGTGTGTAAAAATGTTGACGCCCATTGACTTCAAGGCGATTCATTAATTATTCCTCAGTTATCAGGTGCCTCATGACTTTTCTTGGAACAAAGAGAAAAGGCAATGGATAAAGCAGGCAGAAGACCAAGGTTACCACACCCAGGAGGAACCTGTAGCTGCACTAAACCTTTGGGGCAGCAGAGCATCATATTACTAACTGCCATGGGAAAGTATGGACCTGGTGGGTAATAACAGAATGACAGCCCCAAAAATATCAGAGAAACCAAAAGGAGAATATAAAGGGTAAGAAAGAGAGGAAGGAAGAACTGTAATAAGCTATGGTTACGTAGAGGCGATTCTAGAAACATTTAAAGCTGTCAATCTTGAAGTCTTTGTGATGTGACCCTGCAGAACTGGGCTACACCGGTCACTGAAAACATGATAGATGCTCTTTTTCCTTCTCTGCACCGAGGTCCGATGTGAGCCTGAGCAGTAAATGAATATATTGATCTGCTGTGAGCATTTCTACATCTGCCTTTAATAGGCTTTTTGTCGTTTGTGTTGTCAGCCACTAATATGTTCTAGGCTATTAACTTCTTCTCTGATGTTATGTCTACTGAATACTGGATATGCCAAGTAACCGAGGATACCTGGGAAAATAGTTCTTACATGTCAGATGCAAAAGGGTTAAATATATTCTGGGCACCAGTGAAATGATTATGCTGTTTGTTACTTTCAGGACACATTTCTTTCTTTCAAATTTTGTTCTCCCTCATTAGCTCTAGTAGCCTTTCTCTTACCCCCTCCCTCCTCATTGCATCTGATATACAACCACTGCATCTCTTCCCTTCCTTGTCCATTGCTTCCCAGCTCCATCCCTGTAACTTTTCCAGCTCATGTTCCTAATCTCTTCATCAAAAGCTCATGTGCCCTACTTCTCTCTTTCAGTAACTACTCTCCTTCTACATAGCTTGTGCCCACTTCTCCATTAGCATGTGCTCCTGTGTCTCTTCACGCTGCATGTATTACAACCCACTCCTTCCTATTAATCCAGTGTAACAATCCTTCTACAACTCCTGCATCTTATTTCTCACACCACAAACTTTGTGCCCTAACTCTTCTAAATCTGATTAATCTCTCCCTCTACTCACTTTAGGCTTCCAGTATCTCATTGCCTTTCTCCAGCCCCCAAATACCCTGCATTACCTGCCCCATCTCACATTTCCCCTCATTTCTTGTACTTGATCTTTATCTCAGCTTTCTATCTGCTGTTACTCAGTCTTCATTCTTCATAGTTTTACCCACTTTACCTTTCTTAAACTCTTCTCCCAACTCCTATCTTCTCAATTATTTCTCTGTGTTCCCATCTCCCCAGCTCCTACCCATCAATTACCTTTCAACAGTTTCCATGCCTCATTCTCCTCAGCTTCTGTGTCTTGTTGCTTTTCAACCAGCTCCCAGCTGCAACCCAGCTCCTGTGCCTCCCTTCATTCTCCCAAGTTTTTGTGTCTGATTCCCTTCTAAGCAGCCCCTGTGCCTCACTTGTTTCTCCCTATCTTCCATGTTTAATTCCCTTCTAAGCAGCTCAAATGACTCACTTCTTTACTTCTTTCTCCCCAGCTTCTGTGCCTCATTCCCTTCTAACCAGCTCATGTGCCTAACTTTGTTCTCCCCAGCTTCTGTCTCATTCCCTTCTATCCAGCTCATGTGCCTCATTTCTTTCTCCCCAGCTTCTGTGCTTGACTTCTTTCTCCCCAGCTTCTGTGTCTTATTCACTTCTACCAGCTCCTGTACCTCACTTCGTTCTCCCCAGCTTCTGTGCTTCACTTTTTTCTCCCCAGCTTCTGTGCCTCACTTCTTTCTCCCCAGCTTCTATGCCTCACGTCTTTCTCCCCAGCTTCCGCATCTCATTCCCTTCTAACCTAGCTCCTGTGTCTCACTTCTTTCACCCCAGCTTCTGTGCTTGACTTCTTTCACCCCAGCTTCTGTGCTTGACTTCTTTCACCCCAGCTTCTGTGCTTGACTTCTTTCACCCCAGCTTCTGTGCTTGACTTCTTTCTCCCCAGCTTCTGTGCTTCACTTCTTTCTCCCCAGCTTCCGTGTCTTAATCCCATCTAACCAGCTCCTGTGCCTCACTTCTTTCTCTCCAGCTTCTATCTCATTCCCTTCTAACCAGCTCCTGTGCATCACTTCTTTCACCCCAGCTTCTGTGCTTCACTTGATGCCTTGCTCCTTTTTAAACATATTCAATGCCTTGTTTCCCTGTTCTGAGCCTGTTCTGAGCTTCTTCCTACTGAGAGTCAGTTTTTACTACCATGTGTTCTTTTATTACACTCATATTCTACACTGCCCACACAAATTTTTTTTCTTCATATTCTGTGATCCCATGTGAATGTATTGTCTCTCTGATGTCCCATGCACTTCTTTCTCACTGCCCACTGTGTCTTTCATCTGCCTCCCAGCAAGTTGAGAGTTGCCCTATATTCCTAAGTAAGCAGAACACAGGGAGAAGCAGCATAGACAGGACAAGTGCTGGAAGATCTAGGTGAGCCCTTGTTCATGTCACTAGGCCCCACCTTGCCAATGACGTCGTTCCTGCTCAGCTTGTCTTTGTCCATGACAGTGATGATAATGGTTGTTTCCCGGAGCTTTTCAGTAGGGATGTCGAAGATAAACGACTCATTAAAAATAGGATTCAGGCAGCGCTTCATAACCACAGTCTTTTTCTTCTCAACTCTTTTATCCTTGTACATGAGCCACACTTTCACGTAGGGGTCTGGGAAGAAAGGTGACAATGTCTTATAGGCAACGTGGCACTAAAGTAATAAAGGCTACACCAACTGTACCAACAAAACAAAAAGAGGGGCATACTCTCCATTCCCTTTAGCACTGTACACAATGTATATAGATAGACAGAAAGAATAGATAGATGTGATTGTGAGTTGTCAAATTTGCTTAAAGGGGAACTATCGCAAACACGAAAGTGTAGTATAAGCTTCATCATACTGAAATCGGAAACTTTCTAAATACAATCAATTAAATATTCTGCATTGTTTCTGATATCATTTTCATAGTTTATCTTCACTATCCCTCTCTCAGCATCTGTTTCTCTTCATTCTGTCTTTATGCTGCAGTTGGGTGTCAGATATTCATTGACAGTTAGATCCAATATAACTTATAGGGTTGGCGCGAACTGTTCGCCGGCGAACTTGTTCGCGCAAACATCGGCTGTTCGCGCTCGCCGGAAGTTCGCGAATGTCGCGCGACGTTCGCCAATTCGGGTTCGCCTTAGTTGGTGCTTTTTTTTTGCCATTTCTCCCCCAGACCAGCAGATACATGGCAGCCAATCAGTAAGCTCTCCCTCCTGGACCACCCCCACACCCCCTGGACCACTCCCCTTCCCTATAAAAACCGAAGCCCTGCAGCGTTTTTTCATTCTGCCTGTGTGTGCTTGGAAGAGCTAGTGTAGGGAGAGAGCTGTTAGTGATTTCAGGGACAGTGGATAGTAAGTTTGCTGGCTAGTAATCTACTGTTCTTCAAACAACTGCCATCTAGCTGTGTGAGCTTGTTCACATTCTGTCTAAATATCCATAATATTACCCTCTCCAGAAAAAGCACCTGAGTGACTTTTTTCAAGCAGCCATAATATATTTTACGTAATCCGTATCCACCGCTGTAGTAGTGTATACGTTGACCTTGTAGCCATTATTTGCCCTGTAGGCATTTTTTGCCCAGTGTGTTCTTCAAACAACTGCCATCTAGCTGTGTGAGCTTGTTCACATTCTGTCTAAATATCAATAATATTACAGTGTCCACAACCACCACCTGAGTGCCTTTTTTCCCTTTACAGCACAAAACGCAGCGCTGTGTCAACAATGGATTTTTCAGATACATTTTTGCCCTTGATCCCCCTCTGGCATGCCACTGTCCAGGTCGTTGCACCCTTTAAACAACTTTAAAATCATTTTTCTGGCCAGAAATGTCTTTTTTAGCTGTTAAAGTTCGCCTTCCCATTGAAGTCTATGGGGTTCGCGAACCGTTCGCGAACCGTTCGCAATTTTTCGAAAGTTCGCGAACATGTTCGCGAACTTTTTTTCCGCGGTTCGCGCCATCCCTAATAACTTATGGGGGGGTGGGGGGACCTTTCCTAGCAGATAAATTAGTGCTCATTCAAATAACTGATTCCAGTACAAACACAATCTAACAAAATAACTGCCTTTCGCACAAATCCTGCATGTAGAGAGACACATGATGTCTGGTGATTACATCTTAGAACTTCATATTGAAACCCTTGGTTTGAGAATGAGATGTTGGTCCACATATAGTGCGTATCTTATAGCAGAACTATAAACCAAAAACAGGGGATCAAGATAGTACAAGACATGGCTTATATGTTCTTCTATACATAGAGCAGCGTTGTTAACATGGGAATAAATCTGGTACATACCTGAGGTACCTCCGATATCCATAGCTTTCAGGTTCCGTGCCTTTATGATATTAACAATTATGGAGTTGGCTGAAGGGTTGTAGCACAACGACAGGAGCAATTCCCCTCGACTCCCCTGTTAAAAACAAAACAGACATGCTTAGGTTTTTCATAAGAAGGACGCCTACTTAAAGGGGTTGTTTATCTTTAAAGGAGAAACAAACCCATATTAAAAAATACTCCTACCCCCCTACCCTACATAGACCCCCTCTCTCCTCCCCAGCCTAGCTGTCCCCCCAGGCAAATTCCCCTAGCTCTTTACTTACCCCTCGGTGCAGATTCTGTTCAGCGGAGTTCACGGGCATCATCTTCAGTCGCTTTGATAATCTTCAGAATGAGACCGGTGCTTCCGGAACTTTCATCGCATGAGCAGTTGTCATAAAACAGAATATTGCTCCAACTGCGCATGCACCGATACGCTGGTCTCCTTCCGAAGATTACAGAAGAGAAGAAGATGGCGTGAACTCTGCTAGACAGAATCTGCAGGGAGGCGTAAGTAAAGAGTTAAGCTGGCCATAGACGCAACAATCCGATCGTACGAATCCTCGATTCGTACGATTTTCGGATCGTGTGTGGAGTGTTCCGACATTTGTCGTGCCATGCCGATCGGTCGTTTGGTCGATCGGCCAGGTTAGAAAATTTCTGTCGGCTGGCGATAATATCTTTGCGTCTATTGCAGATCGTACGATTTTCAGTGGGAGACCGTCACTAGGTTTTTAATCGTACAACTTTCGTAGGATCCTTGTCAGGGGCAGAACGTCAGCTGTCTGTGCTTTTTACTACTTTAGTTGATCTGAAGGTTAGTGACAGGTCGGGAGATGCAAAGATCCGATCGTTGGAATCATCTTACGATCGGATCTTTGTGTCTATGGCCAGCTTTAGGGGCCTATGTTACAGCGCTACGAAATATGTTGGCGCTATATAAATACATTTGGGAGTCAGAAGAAGAAGGCAAACAATGAGAAAACTATAAAGAAAACAAAAAATGAAGGCCAAATGAAAAGTTGCTTTCTATACCATACTAAGGGGCAGATTTACTAAGGGTCGAATTTTGAGGGTTATTTAACCCTCGAATTCGACCCTCAAATTTTTAACAAAATAAAACCCCTTGAATTCGAGGGGGTTTTAATGCAATTCGAATTATCGAACGATCTGATATAAAAAAATTTAATCGATCGATAAAATAGTTCAAATCAAGAGGTTCGACTGATTTTAATCATTCGATCAAACATTTTTTATTCGATCAAAAAAACTTGGAAAAATCCTATGTGAGCTTCCCATAGCAACTTGATTTTATCTGCAGAATTGTTATATCCAGAATTGTTATATCAATTCTTTTTTTTTTAAGGGCCAGTACTTCGACAATTGAATTTTTGAATTTGGACGATTCAAATCGAATTTTGAGCTATTTGATAGTCGATTAAGCCCAAAATAAATTCGAATTTCTAATTTTTTTAATTTGAATTTGATTAGAATTTTCACTTCAAATTAATTCGACTCTTAGGTTAATCAACCCTCAAATTCGACCAATCGAATTTCGGTCAAATTTTAACCCTTCGAATACAAAATTGGAAAGGTTTTAGCACAATTCAATCAATTGAACGATCTAAAAAACTTAGAAAAATGCTATGGAAGCTTCCCGTAGGGAAGTACAGCAATTTGGTAGGTTTAATCTGGGGAACTAAGAATAAAAATTTAAAGGGAAAGTAATTAGACTGTCGAATATTTGAAATAGAATTTTATTCAAATTATTGGAATCATTCGATCCGATCGAATTTTCAAAATTCGATGGTCAAAGTGGCCACAAAAAATATTCGAAAATTCTAATATTTTCGAAAATTCGATCGAATTTCGAATCATTCACACAAATTTAGTAAATCTGCCCCTTAGTAAATGTCCCCTTTAGGATTAGGCCACATGGGAAGATTTGGGGAGAATTGTCGCCTTCCAGCTGCTTCAATGAAGAATCGCCTGCGCTTATTCACACGCGGCGCTGCGTTTTCCGAAATGGCTCAAAGTTGCCTCGTTAGGTTCCAGGGAGATAGTCGCGAGGCGATTAGTCACCAGGCGACGAATCTCCCCGAATCTTCTCGTCTGGACTAGCCCTAAAAGCTAACTTCAAGGTGAACCATTCCTTTAATCACATAAATAACTGTCCCCATCTAAGAGCAAATGGCCCCAACAATGTTCTGTAAGAGCCATGTGCAAAATAAAGATTAGCTTTGTCATGTAACTGGTACAGAATGTTCTGAAATAATTCCAGATCTTGATTGTTTTGTCTAATGACTCTCTAAGGACTTTATACATAAGAGCTTCTGACATATAAGCCACACAGGCTGAATTACTGTAATATATGAATTAATCTCATATACCAGAGGATTATAAAAGTGAGTATTGTTAAAGGAATTGTTCAGTATAAAAACAAAAAGGGATTAAATAGATCAGATCCTACAAGATATTATGGCTGCAAGGAAATAAATTAACAAAGTATTTTTTTTTTTTCTAAAGGAACAGTTCAGTATAAAAATAAAAACTGGGTAAGATAAAAAAATGTTTCTACTCTAGTTAGTTAGCCAAAAAATGTAATGTATAAAGGCTGGAGTGACTGGATGTGTAACATAGAAGCACAAAAATGTTTTTAAAGGCGTTCCCAAAGTTCAATCCTCTAGCCGTTTCCCTACGTTCCCTAACCGGAAAAAAAATAAAAATTCCAATATTCCCTAGGAAGCTCAAGGAAAGACAGCAAGAAACATTATATGTATACTTTCTCTATGACACGTTATTGTGCTCTCCTTACAGTTAAAAAAACTTTCGCCAGTGTCATTTTTTTTAATCAAAAGTTCGGGTTAGCTTTCCCTTTAAAACCACTTTTGTTCCCTTGTGACGGGGAATAATGTTAACGTCCCCTTTAAATCTTTCAACAGCTTTTGTGCACCAAAGCAGGGTGGATACTCACAAACATTTAGGTAAGTATTTCGCTTTCAATTAAAACATCTTGTAGTTTGTCCACTGTGGTCTCTAGGAACGAATGCTCAATAGATAGTGTAAAAAAAATTTAAATTACGCTCCCATATACAGTATAAGATAAGTCAGTCCAGTCCCGGTGCTGGGTCTGGGAGAAGATAGAAGGCAGACAAGGTGTGTGAGTGTTCCTGGAAGCATGCAGATCCAAACACACACAAACCTCTCTCTAAGCCGGGATGGGTGGGTTATGCAACATCCAACCCACGTTAGAGAACACGTGTGACTGGATCCACATGCATCTGGTCATACGGGAGTGATGGTAGCCTAGAAGTGGAGCCTGTGTAAAGTGTAGCCTAGGGGCCTCACACATCAGTAAAGTAAAAGTAACACCAAAAAATTTAAGTATTTTAAAGGAATGACAATGGTATGTACTGTTGCCCTGTACTGGTACAACTGATGTGTTTGCTTTAGAAACACTACTATAGTTTATGTAAACAAGCTGCTGTGTAGCCATGGGGGCAGCCATTCAAGCACAGGAGACACAGTAGATAACAGATAAGTACTACTATAGTTTGTATAAACAAGCTGCTGTGTAGCCATGGAGAAAGCCATTCAAGCACAGGATACATAGTAGATAAGTACTACTATAGTTTATATAAACAAACTGCTGTGTAGCCATGGGGGCAGTCATTCAAGCACAGGATACACAGTAGATAACAGATAAGTACTACTATAGTTTATATAAACAAGCTGCTGTGTAGCCATGGAGAAAGCTATTCAAGCATAGGATACACAGTAGATAAGTACTACTATAGTTTATACAAACAAGCTGCTGTGTAGCCATGGAGAAAGCCAATTAAGCACAGGATACATAGTAGATAACAGATAAGTACTACTATAGTTTATATAAACAAGC
>CM044437.1:14661799-14681380 GCA_024363595.1 Xenopus borealis | reverse complement strand
CCCCCCCCCCACACACTGCTGGCAGGGAGTTGAAAACTTCAAAAAGGAGGGCAGGAGCTCAGGTGCCTGCACATTCCTTCTGTTTATTGTCTAAGTCCCAGTACAGCTGGGGGACTTGGATGGGTCAAGTTTGAACTTCCCCTACAGCCTATCCAATCCTCATGCAGCTTTCCTGGGACTTAAACTTCAGTGACCAATGAAAAGTAGAGAAATTTGTTACTATAAAGATGATACCGCATGCAAGCTCCATCTTTCCTTCCTAAGTGTGCAGCTCACTGACAGCAGTAAATGTCAGTGAGCTGATAAAAACGGTTTATTAATGTGCTTTCTCATTTCAAGATTGTTTTCCTAATGCGAATAACCCAACCATGCTGTGCATCAGTAACTCATGTGTACTGCTGACACGTGCTGAAATCAGCCAGTTAGAGCAGAGGAAATCTGTCAGCAACCCACAGCATGCCTCAAACACTGAGAAACACACATATAAATCTGTAACTATATTAACAACAGTAAGAAAAATATAAGAAACATGTATATTAACGACAGTAAGAAGAAAATAAGAAGCATATATATTAACAATGGTAAGATGAAAATAATTATGGCTATAGGGTAAATTTGCAAAGCTATGTTTGTATGCACAGTACAGCATAGTATTCCAGTGTATAGCTCAATAGCTCAAGGTATAATGCTCAATTTCTTTGATTTTTGGTTTACGGGCACATTTAATGAGAAATACAGTAAAATCCAGCAGCATCACATACAGGCGAGCAGACCCATGCTGATATTAGTACATGTATGGGACCTGTTATCTAGAATGCTTCATACCTTAAAGGGGTGGTTCACCTTTAAGGTAACTTTTATTATGTTATACAATGGCCAATTCTAAGCAACTTTTCAATTGGTTTTCATTATTTATTATTTATAGTTTTATAGTTATTTGTCTTTTTCTTCTGGTTCGTTGCGGCTTTCAAATGGGCGTCGCCGTCCCCTTCTAAAAAAACAAATGCTCTGTAAGGCTACAAATGTATTGTTATTGCTACTTTTTATTGCTGATCCTTCTATTCAGACTCTCTCCTATTCATATTCCAATCTCTTATTCAAATCAATGCATGGTTGCTAGGGTAATTTGGGCCCTAGTTACCAGATTGCTTAAAATTCAAATTGAAGAGTTGCTGAATAAAAAGCTAAATAACTGAAAAACCAAGAAAAATTTAAAATGAAAACCAATTGCAAATTGTCTCAGAATATCACTCTCTACATCATACTAAAAGTTATCTCAAAGGTGAATAACCCCTTTAAGTCTGCTAGAAAATCACATAAATATTAAATAAACCCAATAGCTGGTTTTGCTTCCAATAAAGATTAATTATATCTTAGTTGGGGATCAAGTACAAGCTACTGTTTTATTATTACAGAGAAAAAGGAAATCCTTTTTAAAAATGTAGACTATTTGGATAAAATGGAGTCTATGGGAGACGGCCTTTCTGTAATTCTGAGCTATTTGGATAATGGGTTTCCGGATAACCGATCCCATACCTGTTCAACCGATCCCGCGACTCGTTCATTGTTCGTCTGTGTCTCGTCTCTGAACACAAACACAGACCTCATTTTTCACATCTGTCACCTGGTAAGAGGATTAGGGGAGCCGTTGTTTTGTTTTTAATCATCTGGGGTCAGGATTGTGCAGATGTTATTGTTACAACGTGAGCTGAGCGCTGGGAGTATTTATCTTGCTTTATGTGGCTTCTCTGAGAGACACAATAAAAGCAGCTCATTGGAACCTGCTCTGTAATAGCTGCCTTGTGAGAATATTGGCGGTTATTGCAAGAAGGGCTCTGTGAAAGGGATATCCCAAGTCTCAGAAGAAACCTACAAGAAACATATCCACATTTGGTCCTGAATGACCAGTCCCAAGCAGCATATACTGTATTGCAAAGTCAGTTACATTCCATCAGTCAAATGATATTCCAGTTTCTGCATACTGCTCATCACTTTCCCATCACACACTAATGAACCCTTCTCTCTGTTTCCATTGCATTGTTTATCCTCTCTTCTTTCAATTGGCCATGCACAGACCAATACTGGCTCTAGTCAGCAGCTTACAGGCCTGCATAAGGGGTTAAATCGATGTCCACTCCAACTGGAATATCTCATTTTAACTGGTCTGCATGGTCCCTTCTTATGGTACAAGCACTGATGCAAGGGCAAAACAAAAGGATCAGCCTAGTATGTTCCAAAACTTGGATATACATTCCATAAAGATCTACTTGTGGCCTTGTCAGAGGAGAAGAACCTTCCCTCAAAGGTCATTTTACTGTTCCATTTACAATTTTCTCTTGCCCTCTGCCCTATGGCACCCCCATTTTCTTATTCCTCCACTGATTTGTCCTCACTCTTCTCCCTTTTTTTCTTTTTCATTTCAGTCTCTCTGTTTGCCCAATTGCTGCTTCACATTTGAATATTCTGGTGCAAATTGCAGTCCAGTTTGACTAAAAGAAATGGTTTTAATTCAAGGGTGACCCTGTCTTTGGCCAGTCATGCCATAAGGGTGGTTTGGGCATTTGGTCAATGCCTCTCTTGAAAAACATCACAGATATATGCAAACATCTAACATTTCTTCAGCAAGAATAACTAGTACAAACAGTATCAGCATTATTTTAAAATGTTATTATGACCTCCTCACAATAAATCAGCTTTATTCAGCAAAAAAGAAAGAAAAGCTCGACATATTAGATGAATCCAAGATGATGAGAGGTCACAGAGACCTTTTTGTAACAGCCTATAATCTAAAGAAAAGATAACGAGCTATAGGTCTCAGCTAGAAGAGGGACATTTACCAGATTCAAAGGCTGCACAAAACAAGCACTAGTTTAACTCACTGGCAGTAGCAAGAAATGTAACCAGACTTAGCATTGGCTTGGTATATCTACCGATCTGCCATGAGTTATTGAAATTGGGTTAATTTTCACTACGAGTCCATTACAACGATCATATGCCAAAGTAGCTATTGTAAGACTCAATTGTTTGACACCCATGTGGTGTAGTAATGTGCATGTATATCCAATACCTGTGGTTTAAACCTTGGGCCAGGCTGGTTCAGGTCACAAAGTGGAGTTGCTGGTAAAGGTTTGAGTGGGTGGCAGATCCAGTTGTTGGAATTTTCCATACCTGTTAACTTGCACATTACCTTAATTGTTACATTCTGCTGAGAACCTCCTGTTCAGAGGATAGGGGGTATGGGCCCCTTAGGGGTGGGTTAGGGGCAGGTAGGGGTTATATTTGTGACCCATACATCACTACTGGTGTGGGAGCCTTAATCCTATAGTTTGGGTCCAAGCCAACTATCAGATCTCATAGGAAGGTTTGTGACAACCCATTGCAGTTCTAATGTGGTCCTCACCCAAAGGGTTTTTTCCGCAAGATGACCAACATCTGCCTGAGCCCCATACATGTGCCAATAAGATGCTGATCAGCCAGGAGTGGGCCAGCTAGTGGCAAATATAAGTCTGTGTATGGCCAACTTAGGTGTTTGTTGTTGGTTCTGTGAAGACAGATATCTGTATACAAGAAACTGCAGAAGTATTAAAGTCAATCATAATTCCAATTTGCTTCTTTCTTTATGGATTACAACACAAAGAGACACACATTATTTTTCTGCAAATATTTTTTTTTTTAACAACCAAGGTATCCGGATGAACTCCTTCCAAATAACAAAGGAATGGGTTTAAACTGACACAATAAAAATAATGAATCTTTTGTGGGTACACAGATTTTGAGTTAATTCAATAGAACATAAAAAAAAAACAACTCTAAAGAACTGAGAATTACACCCCCAAATCAATTCTCATCAGAGTTTGTCATAATAACCGCATTATTCCCATCGGTTGCAGTGCCATGCAAATGCAATCAGTAAGCTCTGCAATTTTTCCCTCATCCCCACAGACTTGTCATGCAAGGAATCCAACAGTACTGACCTGAGAGATGAGCTTGAAGAAAATTAAATCAAGGAAAATAACCTCTTGTTTATGTTGACTCATGGTTTAAAGGACCAAGGTGAGTATGCATTCTTAGATTAGAATTGCCCACCACATTATTAACTTCTGCAAACATTAGAATAATGGATTCATAGCTCTATAGCAGGCCAGTCCATATAGTTTTTTTGAAGGTCAGTTAAAAGTTTCGTTGTAGTTAGGCAATAATCAAATTACCTTCAAACTCTCAGTTGCAACCCCTGCACCAAAAAATGTATGATAACAGTTGTTTTGGATGTTCCACAAATTAACTAGATGACACTCATTGCCAATGTAGCAATGAGTCTTCAGTAGAAAACCTGACCCACAAGACTAGACATGAGTCTTTCCACATATAGCAAATATATGTGATCTATTCTGGTGTGGAGTAGGTAGGTTCTCTAGTGTGTAGTAATGCTTGGGGGTTCCAGGATATCCAAATACATTGCAAAAATGTATACTATGTTTCAGAAGGCAGGGTGATAGAATATTAGATTGCCGACCATGCATGATTTTAGAGAACTTCAGAAGATTTATGGAAACCAACTGAAGGGAGAGCATCATATACTGCCCAGGGACTCCAATGGGTGTGTTTATCTATTCTCAAAGACTGTGACTTCTATGGTGGCTTTAGTGGGTGGTGAGAAGACAAACCATGGGTCCTCTGGTTCAAGGAAGTTGGTGCTTTGGGATTTTTATGTATGTACAGGAAGGATCTAGGATCCAGAAGGACGCACAGTGTGGGGATCTTGGATCAAGAAGGACGTACATTGTAGGGGTCTTGGATCAAGAAGGACATCTTGAATCAAGAAGGACATATATTGTAGGGATCTTGGATCAAGAAGGACATATATTGTAGGGATATTGGATCAAGAAGGACATATATTGTAGGGATCTTGGATCAAGAAGGACATCTTGGATCAAGAAGGATATACATTGTAGGGATCTTGGATTGAGAAGGCTATCTTGCATTAAGAAGGACATATATTGTAGGGATCTTGGATCAAGGACATTTATTGCAGGGAGATTGTTGCATTCTCTATCTGATGAGATAACTTAAACAAGCCATCTTTATCAATTCGACAATTAGGGATGTAGCTCAATTTGTAAAACTTTTTTTCATTGAGACTCTTTAACATTGGACCCTTTGTAAATTTAATGTGTTTGAGGTGGCCATAAACTTTTGCCCAATGAAGCCTATGAACAAACATGCCACCTGGTTTGTTTAAAATTTTAAATATCGCTAGGAGGTACAACTTCTTCTTTTCTGGATAGTAAAGTGATTTTTCGGTTGATGTTCAATGTTTGCCTAATTCTTCTAGCGTCATGAATTTTTTTAAGTAAAACTTGATCAGATAGGGCCTTATTTAACCTCCGGGTTTTTGTGGACTGAGGAAGGTGTGCAGAAATTGTAGCATATCACTACTGAGGCATCATCGGACCACAAAACATAGGCTTAAGAGATGTTAGGCCACGTTGTGTACATAAATAGGACCAATTCTGAAATAGTTACCCTGTGGATTTGAATAAACAATGAAGTCATGAGCCAATAGTTCTCTATGATGCTGTTGGTACAATCACCTCTTGAATTAACCATAATTTTGTTTTCCACCACTGGGGCTTATTAAGTGACAATTTCAAACTTTGTCATAATGCAGTAACCCACAGTGACCAGTCATCAATTAGCTATGATCAGTCTGCCGCAGGTAAAATAATGAAACCAAATTTCTAATGGGTTGCTACAATGGGGCAACTGTCATTTTCACACTTATAAGGCACACAAAGGAAATTTCCATTGTGGGGCAAATGTTTATTTTTCATCAGATCAGAAGCATGTGTGCATGTATTGGTGTGGGTAAAACCTGCCCTGGAGCGTGTTTGAGGAGCATACCCCCAGGGGCACAGGTGAAACGAATACCAGATGAGTCATTCTGACAGATCCCCCTGTGTATCCTATTAATCCACCTGTGCTCATGGGAAAATAACCTGGAGACACAGAAGGCAGGGTTTAGGAAGGAACCACTAGTGTGTGATCTGTGTATGTTTCCATATATTGACCTGCAGTGCTTATATAATTGATGCACATTTGGTTAATATAGAATGTACCGATTTCTATTTTTCTATGCAATCTCATAGATTCTTCCATATTTTATTGGCACATTGGCCTCCTTGTTAGCAGTTAGAGATAAGTAAGCAGTTAATTTAACCCAGATTTTACACCATTTGCAAAATATCTTCCCTTAAAACTGCACGCCCATCTACACAGTCTTACCTTGAAACCTTATGTATTAAAAAAACTCCCAAGCCCCAAGCCACCCACCTAGCATGCATTTTGATTTTAAACAGCTAGAACTTATCCCATCACCTTTTCCTCCATCATGTGGAACAGGCTGCAGATATACATGCTAAAAACCATGAGCTGCCATCTCCAATCACAAGGATATCAAGAATGGACATGTCAACACCTACAATCATCTGAAATAGTACTTTCTGCATCAACACTTAAAGCCTCACTTACAAACCCTAACAAGCTACTGCCACTCAAACATTAGGAGTGATCTACTTATTGGGCCAAAGTGAACATTTTCGAGGGCAGTTCTCATGATTTGTACCCTCTATCTGCTGTTTTTCCACTGCGTCAAATGGAGCAACTCTGCTTTATTTGGAACAGAAGGACAGACAGAATAACTTTAATCTCCTTGAAGATGTCTGATATATTTGAAAGCTGCTTTTCAAAGACAGTAAAAATCATTTTTTGATTGGACATCCCCATTAACAAGCTTCTTAGTTAGGATTCTCTTACAGTTCCCACCTGTGTCTGAAGAGCACTGAGCTGAGATTCCTAGAGGGTTTCTCTCTAAGATTAAGTAACACATTTCTCACTAATACATCCAGCAGGCATCATGGTCCCTTTAGTCATTAGTAAGGGATGAACACCTTGGTCTAATGAGCAGAATCCTTCCCAATTATGTCTTTTATCTTGACATCTCCTAAATTCAATTTTAATGGCTCCACTCGTTTTTTTTTTCCCAGTGACTCTCCAGGTCTGCAAAATCTCCATTTGTGACTCTTGTACACAAACACACACTTGTTTATGAACACAGCCATTAATGCGCTAGTGCAAAAATGGAAACAATTGATGCGGATATTGACAGAAGCATAACAATACGGCATTGCAGTGAGTATGCAAATCTTCAGGCAGTAGAGTAGCTATAGCTATAGAGGAAGCCAATCATGTGGCATGAACCCCCCTGTCCTCTGAGCCCCCCAAATTCGCTGATTCTGTTTATACTCTAGTTACATCCAGGGCCGGAACTAGCGGTAGGCAGAAGAGGAACCTGCTTAATGCCCAATGATGGGAGGGGACGCACTGGGCAGGAACCTTTAAAGGGTCTTCTGCCTACAAGGGATGCACCAAATCAGGGATTTGATTCGGGGTTCGGCCAAGATTTGGCCTTTTTCAGCAGGATTCGCCTGAATCCAAATGAATGGACAAACAAAATCCAAATGTCACACAAAGGAAGTAAACATTTTTTTAAAGGGGTTATTCACCTTTAAATTAACTTTTAGTGCGACGTATAGAGGGATATTCTGAGACAATTTGTAATCGGTTTTCATTTTTCAGTTTGCAATTTCAGGCATCCAGTTGCTAGGGTCCAAATTACCCTCGCAACCATGCATTGATTTCAATAACAGACTGAACATGAATAGGAGAGGCCTGAATACAGTGTCGGACTGGCCCACCAGGATACCAGGAAAAGTCCCGGTGGGCCCAGTTGTTAGTGGGCCCTCATGCTGCTAATCTGGCCATGTTCCTGGCCATTTCCTATTTCTAGAGGCTAAATAGATGTCATAATAGATTATAGTATGTAAAGAAAATAGAGAATAGAGGTTGAATGAGTAGAGGAAGAATAATCGTACTGAGAGTGGGCCCCTGGTGTAAGACTTTTTGGTGGGCCCCTAGTGTAAGGTTTTTGGGTGGGCCCCTGATGTCCCAGTCCGACACTGCCTGAATAGAAACATGAGTAAGAAAAAGTAGCAATAACAATGCATTTGTAGCCTTACAGAGCATTTGAAGTCTGGAAAGGGTCAGAAGAAGGCGGCAGATAATTAAAAAACTAATGAATAATGAAAAAAAAAAAATAATGAAGTCCAATTGAAAAGCTGCTTGGAATTAGCCATTCTATAACATACTAAAAGTTAGCGTAAAGGACAAGGAAAGTTAAACTAAAGAAGAAGGTAGAAATGTTGTACATGATGTTTTGTGCTTGTGTACCAGCCCAAGGCAACCACAGCCCTTTAGCAGTAAAGATCTGTGTCTCCCCAGTAGATGCCCCAGTAGCTCCCCATCTTCTTTTCTGCTGATTCACTGATTCACATGCTCTGTGCTGCTGTCACTTACTGAGCTTAGGGACCCACTCACAATATACACTACACATAGAATAGAAATATAGTCACAATATAAGGCTGACCCCTAAGCTTAGCTTCTCAACAGCTGCTCAGAGCCCACTGAGCATGTGAGTGTCACAGACACTTTCCAAGATGGTGACCCCCTGTGACAAGTTTGAAGTCCTGGATCATTGCTGCTATTGACAAGCTGAAACTTTAGGCTGGTGCAATAAGTTCAGTATATAAAACATGGCATTTTCAGCCCTATTGATTTTTAGGGTTTTAAAGGCAAACCAACCCTTTCAAATAGGGTTGAGATTCAGTTCAGTATTTGGTTGAATCTTTCACAAAGACTAAATCCTAAAATAGTGGATTTGGTGCATCCCTACTGCCTACCTGTAGTCCGGGTTGGCTTGTTCCCTCTGCCTCTATCCCCCCGTGTGTCACATAACTGCACCTGGTGGGCAGGGCCCAATTGGTATTGACCGCACCCCGAGGCTGCACAGTCCTATTACTTGTCCAGAGCCTGGTCCTAGCCCGGTCCTAGCGTGGGCCTGATGGTGGGAGCGAGGAGGCCCAAGATGACTAGTTGGTTTGGCCCACCCCTGATTAAACCAATGCATTCACACCATTCATTAAAGATACTTGTGCCAAAACATGCTTGTTACACTTGCACTCATTGGTGCAAAGCTGCCCAGTCTTTTGTGCCTACACACACAGCAGAATTGCTCACAAGCGATTACTCTTTCATCATACACAAATCCACATGTTGCTGTGATTGCACTGGCATTGTGGGTAAAATGTCACATTGTTGGTAAAAAGTGTGGGGGGTTGTGTCTAAAACTGCACTTTGCATGGTGCACTTGACTGATCCCTAATGCTTTTGTTACATTGATGATGAGTAATGTCCCTAAAATAATTGTACTGAACCCAAACAGAGAAATGAGAAAAAATTCTGGATTGAACTGTGACGTCCGATCTGCAGCCTTCTTGCCTCTTCTTGCATATTCTAAACACAAACAAAATCATTGGCTGTTATACAACCTAAAGCCATGAGGTGGCACTGTGTAGCTGCTTCACTTGTCCCTTGTGATTGGTCGGCTTGTTCTAGGCTATGCAAGTGCGTGTGAAGAGCAGGTTTGTTTTGAAATCTGTGTCGCCTGAAATTTGCAACAAATATTTGTGTGTAAATAGCCTATGAAGATAAATGATGTGGAGGGTGTATTTTAGGGTAACACAACATGTTAAAGGAACCACACACTCTGTATCACACTTCAACATTTCATTGTGTGTGTGTGTGTGGGGGGGTGACCTCTTCATCAGAAATAAGAACACTATGATAAAAAAATACAATAGAAGACCACTGGTCTAGCTCAGTGGTTCCTAAACTGTGGAACTGGCCCCGCTGGGGAGTGCTCTGCCCCCCTCCAAAGCATCTAAACTGGAAATCTGGCAACCCTAAGGGTGGGATTTTGAAAAAGCTCAGCTGTATAAATTAGGGATGCACCAAATCCACTATTTTGGATTCAGCTGAACGCCGAATCCTTCCCAAAAGATTCGGCCGAATACCGAACCGAATCCAACCCCTAATTTGCATATGCAAATTATGGGTGGGAAGGAGATTTTTTTTTACATTTTTTGTGCCAAAAAAGTCACTTGTTTTCCCTCCCTTGCCCTAATTTGCAAATGCAAATTAGGATTCTAATTCGGTTCGGCCAGGCGGAAGGATTTGGCCGAATCCGAATCCTGCTGAAAAAGGCTGAATCCTGGCCGAATCCCGAACCGAATCCTGGATGATTCCCAAACCGAATCCTGGATGAATCCCGAACCAAATCCTGTATTCGGTGCATCCCTAGTATATATATATATATATATATATATATATATATATATATATATATATATATATCCATCAATAAAAGGGCTGGAGTGCTGGCCCTTTTATTGATGAATGTGCAGCATTTGGTTTCAGCACCCTGCAGTTGGTCTAAATCCGGTAAGAGTGCAGGCACTGAGAGACATTTATATATATATATATATATATTCCTGCAGTTCTTTATATATTTAACCATTTATCTATTCATCAACCTGACATTTATGCCAAGTCAATGTTATTAATAGGGAAGAAAAAAGTCCCCATGAGGACCCTGATTTAGCCCCCTCTCACTAGGGATGCACTGAATCCACTATTTTGGATTCGGCCTAACCCCTGAATCCTATGAGAAAGATTCGTCCGAAGACGGTGAGAGGTAGGGATGTACCAAATCCAGGATTCGGTTCAGAATTTGGCCAGGATTCTGCCTTTTCCAGCAGGATTCGGATTCGGAAGAATCCTTCTGCCCAGCTGAACCGAATCCAAACCCTGATTTGCATATGCAAATTAGGGGAGGGAAAGGGAAAATATTTTTTACTTCCTTGTTTTGTGACAAAAAGTCATGCAATTTCTCTCCCCACCCCTAATTTACAGATGCAAATCAGGGTTCGGATTCGGTTCAGCTGGGCAGAAGGATTCGTCCGAATCCTAATCCTGCTGAAAAAGGCAGAACCCTGGCCAAATTCTGAACCGAATCCTGGATTCAGTGCATCCCTACCTCTCACCCATGGCTGGGGCATAGTTGGTGTGGCTAAGACACTGGATCTGAAGGGATCCATGGTAGAACAAGGGCTGCTAGCAGGCCCGGACTGGCCATTTGTGGGTTAGGGCAAATGCCAGAGGGGCTGCTATAAGGTCCCATAGAAAGTCAGTGTTTAGTGGGCTGGTGGGGGCTGTTTGGGCCTCTATGTGGGCTGATGGGCCTCTTGTGTACCTGAAATGCCAGGGCCTATTTTAATTCTCAGTCCAGTCCTGGCTGCTAGATTTGGGAAGCATCACACTACCTCCATGGCATGGTACTAATTAAATCAGTATCATTTACTTAATCTTTAAAGATACTCTTAGAACAGGAATTGCAGCAGCTGCAAATATGATAAAACTTGATACTTTTAGGATCACCATGGCTTCTAACATTCTATTTTGATGTTTATTTTCCATTTACGTACAGAAGGAACTGTTGAACTAAAGCATTACCCTTGTTTGAAGCTGGACGTGTATGGACTTATTCTTTGAAACTGACTTGACCGAAAGGAAGAGGCTCACACAGTTGGATAGCCCCGTGCTTAGACAAGCAGTGGGAAGATTTAAATGGACAGCAACTGGGAAATGAAGCAAGACGGCACTGAGGAAATAAATCAGGTATATAGTTAGAGTCTCAATGCTGGATAGGAAGCTCACACAGTATTGTAATGCCTTATAACCTCCCCTCAAGGAAGAAGTTAGTCTAAATCTCCTGCCAACCCGTTCTGCTTATCCGTGTTTGAAGGCAAGGGGCTTTAGGACTGTTATCATCTGTATTATATGTCACTTGTCAACCACTTCTACTTGAAACCTTGACAGATATTAAATCTACAGCCTTCTTGGCAGGTGAACTCAGAACACTGGAACAATTATTTTTTGACAGGTGTCCCAGAAACATTTTGACATGTCTTCAGTATTCAGTTCTTAATGGAGGAGCTAAAATATAACATTACTTTAGTAGTTGATCCTTGCCCCGTTGATCCTTGACTTAAGCTGGCCATGAGTCAGAAGGTCCACTTATTTGCCAAGGATGTAGAACAAGGGTATGACCACTCATACTTGGCTAAATAGGGTTGATACAATTGTTTGGCCACAAGGCCAATGATAGGATCATAACAGGGTCCTATGGTGATTTTTTGGATGAGGACCACATCAGTTGGCCAAAGAAGTTCTTGACCAATGAGATTCTCAACCTTAGTGGAACCCTGGTGTTTGAACCAACTTTGAATTTGATCCTTTGACTTTAGCTGGCCATAAACTTGTTTGCCAAGGCTGCTGGACAATGGGATCTTTACAAGATTTGGCTGGGTGAAATAGGGCTGATATAATCGTTGGGTCTCAAGGCTAGTGATCACATTATATTAGAGGCAGTATGAAGAGCATTGCTCAACCAACAGGATTCTCAAACCTGTCCAATGCATACCTGACCTGTTTTGGACCATATACTATTCAGGGAAGCCATCAGTTTGCTACAGACTCGATCTGAAAGGGACAACTGTTGTTTTTTAATCAAATATTCTTCACCCCTTGACTGTTCTGCTATCCATTCTAAGTTATGTAATGCCTCTATAAAAAGCTTTGGTTTCACATACCTACCCTTAACCTTGGCCTTACCATATAACAGTGTGAAAAACTTCGACAGCTCTGCCTGAAAAGCAATCCTTATTAAATATTTAATTGAAGTCTCCCTTTCGGCACCTTGACCTCTAAACTAATAAGCTGAAAGACCTAAGCTCTTGGTTTGATTGATCAACTTCTTTATGGCCTAATTGTTCAGCAGTGCCTATTGGAAAGCTATAAATTGGCCTTGTACCTGATTTCTCCTTGTATAACCTGGTAGGTTAGGTCAGCAAAGATGCACAGCTCAGGGCCCCCATGCATAGGCAGATGAATTTGCCTTTCACTGAACCTGTCAGTTTGCTGTTATGTTTCTGCTGATGCTCCATTCACCGTTAGCTACTGGGCCTTCCCGCTAGGAGTTGTCTCAGGTAATAACGCTCAAGGTTTTCCGCCTCAGATCTTTCTTGATGCTTCTTTGAGCACTTGTTGTTACTTGGAATGTGTAGTAGGCATGATCTCGTTTGCAGCCTAATCAGACTACTGCTAAAACTATACCCCTATCAGTGTACTGAGCTTGGTATATTCCAGCTAACGTTTTCAAGGGCATATAAGGTCACACAAGCATTTCCAGTTAGAATTCCCCTTTTCCACATGGTCGGTCAGAGCACCAGCATAATGTCCCAACTGTCACCTAAAGTCTAAGCTGGAGAATAGGATACATCTAAATAATGAGGCAAGTTCTTAGACACGATAATAATATTGGGCCTGATGTTGATGAGGAAAAAAAGTAGGGCACACACTGCATCTCCCTGATCATCTAGAACAGCCATTTCCAACATCACTCTGCAGAGACTTTGATTTATTTTCCGCGCCTGAGCACTTATGGGCCATGACTCTCTCATTTATGCCAAAGCTGTTTATCCTTAAAATCTGTCCAGAAAAAAAAGAATGTCAGTGATTAATGAATATGGGAAAGATGGTGGAACCTAGAATGTATCATCGCTTCTACTTATTGAACATATTCATATAAGCCACTTAATCACGCATTTCAGCACGGCTAGCTAGTTTTATATGATGTTTTACGGAATTAAAAACAGAGAAATATATTGTTTTGTTCTTTGCTCTGGGAGATGTATATAAATGCTGTATTATTTGTGGATTAGTTACAATGAATTCCCTTATGTTCTAACAAACATATTATCCCACCTACACTTCTGTACTTTCTCTTTCCTATCTAACAAAGGTTGGCCACGTTTATAAAGCTTTTATCTGTGGAGAGGGAGGGGATGTGATTGTGGTTTCTATCATGATTTCTCTCTGGGAATCGGAAGCTGTGATAACATCCCTATATACATCCCTCTGAGGTTTCAATATGATGAATACATCTCCCCCCCCCCACCCTTAATGTTTAATGCACTAAGGGTCGAATTTCTCAAGCAATGGTTATTTAATCTCTTTTTATCAATGCCACAGAAACACTATCTGCCCTTTATTGTTCTGGAAATAGATTTTAATGAGAAAAAGATGGATCACGGGCACAGTTTCAAGGTTTCTTTCTCCTTCCTATTTTCTTACCCCATTCTGCCACCTCCCCTGACTATTATGTCATCCTTCTATATTTTTGTAACTGTCAGTTCAGACTTTATAGATTGCTCTCTATTACAGGAAGGTCCAAGCTGCCACCCACCTCAGCTGTCACTGAACTACAAGACAGGGGTGTTACAAAATCTTAATATCCCAGGACACTTGCCCATAGCCCAGTTGTTTTTTAACCACTGGAGATCAAAATTTTCTGCCAGCATGCAGAATGCAACTATGCTCCCTATGTCCCATATAATGCCTTCCATTAATGTCAACCTTACATACAGGGACCACTTGCATGGATAGCCAAATACCATTATCTTTTTTTTTTGGAGCCCATGGTCCAAACAACTCATTTGAGTATAACTGGAAGAGAGTTGTGGGACCATCATTCCCACAGCTGTTTGAAAGGACCATCTGCATGGCCTATACATGCTCATGTTGGGCAGCATAGTCAGCATTGATCAAAGTTTATAAATGGCCACCTGAAATGGGTATAGCCTACTAAAACAGATTGCACTTGTAAATGAGTTGTACACCCATTCTTTAACTATAAAGTATCTGAAAAAGGCTTCTACTACAATTTCACTGGATATCTGTGGCGCATGGCAGTGTCGTAACCAGATATTACTGGGCCCCACAGCAAATTATTTTTAAGGCCCCCAAAATGTCTAGAGTTTGCCCTGTGTTATTTATTGAAATTGTATATGAATTAGGGCCTCATGGGGCCTCTATACCTCCTGGGCCCCCTGCAGCTGCAGGGTCTGTTTCCTCTGCAGTTCTGTCATTGGCTTGTGGATTTGTGGTATTATAAAGAATTTACTGCCTCCCCAGCAAAATCATTTTTGACCTCTTGAGCCTTGGGAAAGATAAAAGGGGCCAGTTAGAACCACAACTGCAGTTTGAGGTTGTCCAAAAATGGGTGCAGTTGTTGCCCATATTCCCACACAAATCCACCTATTGACACAGGAGACACAACTCCGCAACCTTGAAGGGTGCCTGCTCTGGTACCCACTGTTTGCTGCATCAATGCACACAGACTCATGTATATAGAATAATGTGCAGATGTAATTTTGATGCCTATTACCAGAAATGACATCATCCCGAATAACAACATTTCAGAATAATTGTTTCCTCTTGCAACCCAGCAGCCACTAGGTCTCTGTTTATAGCACCAAGGTCTATGTGGTTATAAAGTAAATATTCCCACTGAACATGAATATTCTCTGTGCCTTAGCCAAGCCTTCTCTGGGGCCGTACCCATCCAGTAGAAAATATATTTTCTTTCATTATGAACAGACATATCCTTTAATTATCTTCTGATGCCAGTAATCCTAGCATATAAATGGACATATATATTTTTATAGTGATACAATAACCATAGCTACTTTGTTTATACCACATCCCAGTACTTGATCGTTTCCTGACAGCATGAACTTTCCGCTTGGATTTTTCGCTGACGCAGAGGCACTTGCTGTTTGGGAATCTATGCGTTACAGACTCTCAACACGTAGCTGTGTCAGGGATACACATTTGGTGGGCTTATGTTTTATGAACTTGATTAAAAGATAATGTTATATAGAGTCAGTGAATAGAGGACATGCTTTAGTGCATCTTCCATTATTGCTGATCTAGGCCTTCTGTCTAGACTTTCCCATTACTACTCCCTCAATGGGAAAAACCATTAACCCCCATCCCACCCAATAAAAAGATGCAAATGCAAAATATATTTGCATGTATTTTCACAGAAGAACAGGAATGATGTATTATATAATTGTGTCTTTAGAGCTCTATATGTTAAACATAATGGTGCCCCCATGTCTGAGAGATGCTTTAGTTAAAAAAATATAAAGCCAAGAAAGCAGGGTGACATTTTCTCCAGTTTTTTGGTGCTGCTGGGACTCCAGATAGCACAAGGTAGTTAGATATTGAAGGTCAAGACCTGTAACAGTGTATAAAACACACTTGCGCTCATAACTAGTCCTACAGCTTATGAATATTGTATGGGACCCTTTTTAAAGAACTGAGGCTGCAACTTGAAACACTATTAAAAGAGACCCCAGTGAATATCGCCAGAGCTTAATTTAGAATGGGAGAGCAACAAGGAGAAGATAAGATAATAAATTCTGCCAGGGACATCCGCAGTGGTTGCTTGTGTTATAGGTCACTCTATTATCCAATCATTTGCACTGTTCCTAACAGAGCCACTATAGAAAATGACTCCTAATGCAAAAAAGTCAAAGAGGCATCTATTTTCTCTCCCCAAAGCAGAAGGGGTGAGGCTGATGATGGACCTAGTTAGAAGGTAACTGCAAGTAACCGCATTCATTACACTAGTAAAGACAAGAAGTTACAATGTCAATCAGTATCTAGATTGACCTGGATATGATATTGGATTTTAATGTCAGTAAGAACAATTCACAGAGCTAAAAGCTCTCCAAACTATGCAAGCATTCATTGTGAAATGCCTATATACTTTGAGGGGCTTTATAAACTGAACTTGCTTATCGGTCTTTTATATCCCATCCTCCTCCAGTGGTGGTGATTCCCCTATTGTCATACCCCTGCCATGAACTCTTAAACATGGTCATATGTACCTTGCTCTCAACAGTCATGCCAACCTCAACCTTTTATCCTATCAATAACTACAATCCTATTTGCCTTGTTCTTCACCCCATTTTTCTGCCATTCTATTCTTTTTTTTTCAGCTAATCCAACAAACATTTTTCCTTCTAAACGTTGTTTTTGTCTACCACTTCTCCCATATAATTTCCTATCACCTTCTATTCATCTCACCATATCTGTGTGTCTTGCTCTATCTCCATCCTTACAGTCCCTTGTCCATTCGCTTTTGGTCGGTGCCAGGGAGAAGCCAGTTCCTCTCCATCCTGCTGACGCTTATTGATTCAGCATTTAAATCTGGCACAGTAGGCTCATCAGGGTGACCTCTATACTCTGCAGTCATCTTTAGCTCACATTAGGTTAACATGCATGAAACAGCTTGCTAGAAAACAAAGTTACTTACCATAAGCATCTCGCTGGTCAGAGAGTTCACCAGATCAGACATAGAAGCACGCTGATCTGTTTTACGATCAGAATCTTCAGGCTGCGCTTGCCCCGGTACTCCTGTTGTACTTGTGGTCTTACCACCTGTCTGTAATCTTCAAAAAGAAAGAAGAAATCAAAAGCTGAACCTTAGAGTTCATATATTCAATCCAGAAACTGATCTGGGGACATAAGTGAGCCCCCAAAATGGACTTTAATTTGAGCAACCAGAACAGCATTAAGTTAATTTGGATTTTGCTAGATATTTTTGAGCATCAGAATCCAGTTGTGTATTGAGTGTCAGTTCTCTCCTATCAAATGACTTGTGTTTAAAATGCTACAATCCCAGGTAGCACTATACATTTTTCTCTAAACACTGCATTAGGAGAATGGCACATGGAGTGGTCTCAAGCTCAAAATTCCTCCAGCTTCCCTTAATCCCATATAAATGCCAGTAGTTATACATTGAAGACTTCCAGCTAAAAAAATAGGACAGCAAAGGGAAGGCAGAGGAGAAGAACTGATGCATTAGATGGAGAGAAAAGAACAATAGGTATAATTTACAGGTAATTGTTATGAGAGTTTTCCTAGTGTTGTTAAAGTCCTTTCCTGTCCATGAGGATCAGACCTTTATTTGAGGATCTCAATTTCTACAGATCCATCATATTTTGTTTGACGTCTCCAATGGCTGACGTTGAATTTATAAAATGGAAAAACTGCAGTAACCTACATGCCTAAAATAACTCCGTGATCCATTCTTCCAACAGTAGATACAGTTAAAAGGTATTCCGAATGCCCTGATTCAGCTGCAAAATCTAGAATGCCAACCAGTAAGGAAGCCTTCCTAGAAATGAATTAAAAACAACATTTTCCACAGGTGCCTTCATGAGTCTATAGTTACATAAGTGTCTACCGTATATCTGGTTGCCATAGCCACTTGTTACTAAAGAGCTTAATGAGGGAATGAATAGAATTACTATTCGCGTGTGTAATATATATGTATCACAGCTAATGGCTGAGTCTGGATAATGCTGACATCTTACAACTCTTGTCATTTGGGGCAACAAAAACTAAGATATTAATGAAGGTTCCAAGAGCTCAGCCTTACCACAGGCTCCAAAGAAAGAGAATGACTATTCACGGCCTTGTGAACCCTTATCTGTGCCAACACTGTCTGGTTTGTTGGATCAACGGAAGTAATGAGAGTGCCTATGACAATCATAGTGACCTTAGAACATTTGCCCACTGGGATTTGTTTGGAATTCTTGCAAAATATCAGCAGATACTAAAATTCTGCTTCTGAGCAATTTCAGCAAAGATTGGTCTGGGTGCTGGTGGCTTTGCATGTTTCCCATTGCCAAAAACACCTAATATTGCTATTTGGCATTGAGTACTTTTTTCTGCTAGGCTAAGTCATTGAGAACCCTTGATTGAACTCATCCTATTGTATTTTATGAAAATATATAATCAACTCTGATTATTATGATGCCTTAGAATAAAGGACTGGGGACTATAGGACTTGAGTTGAGGGAGATTTGATGCAGCAGAAGGTGGATCCAGCAAAGCGATGACATTAATAAGTGTTTGGTTATTTCATGTGTTAGCAATGTTCTTTTTGGGCAGACGTTTAAAATGAGTGACTTCCCAAATCCCCCTGAAAGGGAAAGCTTGAAATGAGGGAGCGGCAGTTAGAGGCTGGATACAGAGGCCATTGGATGCACCACTGATACTAGCAGAGAGGAGGATAGAGTGAGAACCTGCATGCACAGGAGAAGCACAGAGAAGCAGCCAACTATAGAACAGTCACTATAGAACAGGAGAAATAGACAAGGAGTTACATAGTATGAGCAGTCAGCACTGGTGAATCACAAAGCCAGCAGGTAACACTTTCTCTGCCCTGTTAGAAATGGGCACAATGGTTAAACAGGAGGAAAAGGTGGGTGAGGGAATTGAGGAGATGGGGGCACAGCTGTATGCGAAAAGGAGAGACAGGTCAAAGTTAGTGGATTAAATGACTAATCGTCTGAGGTAGAGAACAGACAGAAAGAGAGCAGCAAGGACACACAGAAACACTGAAGAGGCAACATTTACAGCTGCAAAACAAGAGAGATGTTTAATAGGAAAGGACCACATCAACAATCATTACAGCACTGCTTCTGTGACAGACATGTCTCAACCACATCCATTATACATCAAATCAGTGAGCAAAACAATTACAGACTATAGGACGAGTTAATTGGTTCAACTGTAGGTCCATGAGCCCAGAGCTGCTTTAGGGTGCCCAAATTCCCTGATCCCTATAGTAGCAGGGAAGGGACTGTAGCTGTGGCATAGCAGGTATAGTAGGGAGAGATGGTGCCTATAGTAACAGTGGATAATAGT
>CM044437.1:14637626-14658076 GCA_024363595.1 Xenopus borealis | reverse complement strand
TGGCACAGTCAGATTTGTCACCTGCAGTTAAAACCTGCACTTTGCATTTTGGGGAGATTTGTTGCCCTTGTCCACATTTAACTGCAAGTTGGCAAATCTCACAATGTGCCATCACCCTAAATGCATCCTCACCCCACTGTGTGTAAAATGTATAACTTTCGTTGTGACCCAGTTATTTCTAATGGAAGAACCATTTCTTTCATCTCTCTGAAAACCCTGTGGTTTGACTGGTACGCTTGATAAATTGTCTCCAGAGAATTAAAAAAAAAAGTTTAATTTTTTTTTCCCATACCGAGATAAATTAAAGTCAGTATTAAAGAAGAACTCTGCTAGAATTAATGATGGCTGCCCCCAGTGATCTCAGGCAGCTCTATCTGATTTACAGGGGGGAAAGAAAATGGCTCAGACTGAACGGCTGCTTTATTGGATATATTAGTGGTATTTTAAGGAGAAGTTTGTGTGTGTGTGTTCTGTTATAAATTATAAATTAGTGTTTGCAAGCAATTGGAAAAATCAGAAAAAAAAAACCCAGAGCCACGAGAGGCAGAAATATTCCAATTAAAGGGAGTTGTCTTCAGAGCAGCAGGAGAATTAATTATGGGGTGGGGGTTCAGTGCTAGAAAGGATAGAAGAATGAACAACTGCACACTGTGTTCTGTTCATTTATTATACTGTCTCTGACCCTAAGGGCTCCTACACACGGGCGTTTTTACCTGCGCTCAAACGCAGGGGAGCGCAGGCATAGACGCACTCAATTATTTTCAATGGGGCTGTACTCACACGAACGCATGTGAGCGCCGAACGCAGGAAAAATGCAGCATGTTGCGTCTGAATCTGCGTTCGGCGCTTACACGCGTCTCGTGGGTACAACCTCATTGAACAAAATGAGGTGCGTCTAGACCTGCGCTCCCCTGCGGCTGAACGCAGCCAAACGCAACGCAGGGGAGCGCAGGTCAAAAACGCCCGTGTGTAGGAGCCCTAAGGGCTAGGCCACATGGGAAGATTCAGGGAGATTAGTCGCCAGGCGAATAATCGCCGCTTCTTTGGGGCGACTAATCTCTCTGAATTGCTTGCCCGTGTCTAGCGCCCGCTAAACTGTAAGTCGCCTGCGCCTATTTCCAGGGCCGCTCCGGCCAGGAGCCAAGGTGAGAATCTTGCCTCAGGCGGCACAGAGTTACGGCAAAAAGCCGCCTCTGGTAACTTTAAGAGCCGAATTTCCGTTTTTTAAAATGGAAGATTGGCTCTTCTAGTGCAGCGAGCAAAACGCCCCTGCCTATTTCACACAAGTCGCTGAAAATTGCTGAAAATCGTAAGGCACAGGCGACTTACAGCTTATCGGGTGCAAGAATCGGGCAAGCAATTCAGGGAGATTAGTCGCCCCAAAGAAGCGGTGAATAGTCGCCAGGTGACTAATCTCCCTGAATCTTCTCGTGTGGTCTAACCCTAATTCTGCTCAGCGGGCCAATAACCTTTAAATGGAAAATATTTTCTTTAAAGCTATTTCTAAGATTTACCCTTTACACCATAAAGTTCTATTGGACATATATGTTTATGTATGGGAGAAACCCATCATTCAGAAAGCTCCGAATTACGGAAAGGCTCCCATAAACTCGTTTCATTTAATTTTTAGAAATTATTTCCTTTTTCTCTGTCATAATTAAACAGTGCCTTGTACTTCATCCCTCCAGTTGACCTAAGGTATGAGGATCCAAATAACGGGAAGATCGGTTATATGGAAAACACCAGTCCTGAGCATTCTGGATAACAGGTCCCTTTACTTTGACAAGTCCCATACACAAGAGCCAAAATAATCTTGTAATAATTATAGTCTTATAAACAGTGCTTAGTGATGTCATCATTTATAACTGGTGCTTAGTGATGTCATTTCCCTCACTTGACTCATTTAAACTAGTGTATTATACAGTGAATAAAGTAACCCCTCTTGTAATGTATAAGAATAATATAAGTTGAGGAGTTTCATGACCATATAAAGAAAGGAGGCTGAAAGGTCGTAGAACTCTGAGGTTACTTCTAATATCCTCCTATTTCCCAACAGGGGTACTTTATTCATTTTAATACACAAGCTTTAGTAAGTCGTGACAAAAATGACATCACAACTTGCCATTTATAACTGATGACATCAGTATTGACCGCTTATAAGGATATCATTTACAAGATATTCATGGCTTTTGTGTATTATAAATAAAGTTCCCCTTGTTGTAAAAAATAAGAATATTACAAGTCACCTCGGAGTTCCATGACCTTTACAAAAGCACTCAACCTTTAGCCTTGTGTTCTTATAAGGTCATGGAACCCCTTAGTGACTTAACATCCTTATATTTTACACTAGGGGGTAATTTATTCTCGCTCTCTCTATATTTATATATATTAATCAATTCTGCACTGAAATGCATTTTTCAAAAGAGCAAACTCTTTTGAAAATCTGACATGGGGCTAGACATTTTGTCAATTTCCCAGCTGCCCCTGGTCATGTGACTTGTGCTCTGATAAACTTGAGCCACTCTTTACTGCTCAAGTTGGAGTGATATCACCCCCTCCCTCCCCTCCCCCCTCCCCAGCAACCTAACACAACAGAACAAAGGGAAGGTAACCAGATAACAGCTCCCTAACACAAGATAACAGCTGCCTGGTAGATCTAAGAACAACAAGCAATAGTAAAATCCCATGTCCCACTGAGACTCCTTCAGTTACATTAAGTAGGAGAAATAACAGCCTTCCAGAAAGCAGTTTAATTCTAAAGAGCAGGGAGGAGCGTGATTGGGAGCAGCTGGGAAACTGACAATATGTCTAACCCCATGTCAGATTTCAAAACTGAATATAAAAAAAATCAGTTTGCTCTTTTGAGAAATGGATTTCAGTGCAGAATTCTGCTGGAGCAGCACTATTAACTGATGCGTTTTGAAAAAAACAAGTTTTCCCATGACAGTATCCCTTTAACTTTTAGTATGATCTAGAGAGTGATATTCTGAGGCAATTTGAAATTCGTTTTAATTTTTTTAAAAATTATTTTGATATTTTGCTTTTTATTCAGTGGCTCACCAGATTAATGATGGGCGAATTTATTCGCCTGGGTCGAATTTGTGGTGAATTTCCTCGATTCGCGAAGCGCCTGCGAAAATTCACCTGCTGAAAATTCGCTGGCTGCCAAAAAAATGGACACCGGCGTCCCAAATGAAACATGCACGTCCAAAAGGACACGCCCACGCCGTTTTGTGAATTTTCCCCCATTTCGCGAATCCCCGAAGTGAAACGCCACATATTCGCCCATCACTACTCCAGATTCCAATTTCAACAGTTTAGTTGCTAGGGCCCAAATTACCCTAGCAACCATGCATTGATATAAATAAGAGACTGTAATATGAATAGGAGAGGCCTGAATAGAAAGATGAATTATAAATAGTAGTGTTATCTATAAATGTGTAGCCTTACAGAGCATTTGTTTTTAGATTGGAGTCAGAAGAAGAAGGCAAATAACTCAAAAACTATTAAAAAGAAAAAATGAAGGCCAATTGAAAAGTTGCTTAGGATTAGCTAAAAATACTTAAACCATATCCAACTCTGGCTATGGAGATACTGCTGGCGTTTAATTATAGCAACATATCATAGTTATATCAGAGGGTCCTGTTAAATGAAGAAGAACTAGTAGGGCCCTAACTTGAAAAAAAACAAGCTTTATAAAATCAGGAAAAAATTATTTCTTTTATGGTTGCATAAAAAGAGCTGCATTCTATACATTGTACTGGTTTCTGTGCAGCCATGCAGAATGCATGTTAATGAGCCACTAATTCGTTTTCCGCATGGCCATTATATGCCTCCAGTTTTATAAGGTTGAGGTGGTATCCAGCCTTTCATTTCAGACTTCCAAGCGCTAGCTTTACTAACTCATCTCATAAACCTCAGAAACATGCACGGTGTTATTGAGGTGCCCTTTACTAAGGGTCAGATTTCTTTTAAAACTACAATAAAATCCCATGAACTCGAAATCTGACAAATCGGAAATTATTTTAAATAATTTAACTTTCTAATCTCGGGTGAATTGGATCGACCTGAAAACTCGATTTGAATTAAAGAGTTTTAGGGCCCTTACACACGGGCGTTTGTGACCTGCGCTCCCCTGCGTTCTGTTTGGCTGCGTTCAGCCGCAGGTCTAGTCGCACCTCATGCATATTGCGTCTGAACCCGCGTTCGGAGCTTACACGCGTCTCGTGGGTACAACCTCAGTGAAAAGAATAAGGTGCGTCTAGACCTGCGCTCCCCTGCGGCTGAACGCAGCCAAACGGAACGCAGGTCACAAACGCCCGTTTGTAAGGACCCTTAAAAACTCGATGCGAGTTGTCTTTCGAACGCAACTCGAATGTCGGGAAGGCTGCAAACAACTCCAAATTGATCCCAGGACTAAAACATCTCCCATTGACTAAAACAACCATTCAGCAGGTTTTAGGTGGCGAATAGTCGAGTATGATAAATCTCGAAAATCGAATTGGAATTAAAAAAAAAAAAACTCAAGTAAAATTTTAACAACTCCCTAGTCGAATTTGACAGTTTTGGCCATTAAAACAACTTGGCATATTCGAAATTTGAATTTACAATTTTGCTGTTGGTAACCCTCCCATGAGACTTCAATGAGGGATCCAGTAGGGGTTGGAATCCCTTTTTTTTTTTGCAAAATTTGGATGCTACATTTTTTTCCATAATGCAGTGTCTCCCCAGAATTCAATCATTGTTGCAGGCCCCTGCTAATAGCATGGAAAGGTGTGTATTTCTGCATCACTATTAGCCCTTGAGCTTGCCTTCATAAAAGAGTGCTACATCCTTGGCCAACTCTCTGTTGCTTGCAGCCTCCATATAGTCAGGCACTATACTGTCAATCTCCAGCGTAGCACAGTCTTCTCCTGTGTTCAGTTAGCAGGGAAACTTGTTTTGCCTAGAAAATAATTGTACAGATCCAAGGCCATTGCCCGAAACGACCCCCTGGGTGCTGCGCATGTATCTGCCGCTTGTTAAAATTGTATAAAAGGTCTGTTTTGTCGTTAACCTCAGTGGATTCCTACTTAGAACATGCTCGCTTTGTCTCTCCGGCCTTGAGTAGCAGATGCAAAATACTGTCAGGATTTCTGTGTAAAGAAGAGATTGCTGATTCCCCTCAACATTCAAATGGAATTTTCTCTTCTGAAGCATCAATCACCCGGTACAATCTGTTAAAGTACTGACTCCAGTTCTAAACACAGAGAAAAAATCTTCCTTTGTTACCCTGCACACCTACCAATATCTTGAGTGCTAATGACTGACAAATACAGTGCTTGTCTGGTTTTGGGGAGTAATGAAATAAAATTAAAGTCTAGTAACCCTTTGCAACCAAAGGTAGCATTAATTACTCACCAGTTTCAAAGTAAACATCTATTGCTATGGGTTACTGGACCTGTTGCAACTATTATGAAATGGTCCCATCAGTTGTTTGCACATTGGTTTTAACAGGATTTACAACAGCAAAATGTATCTATGCAGGTGCAACCACAAGGTGGGGGGCATCCAGAGGGTGTCAGGATTCCAGTCTAGAAGGTGGAGCAAGTTCAAATCTTGCACCCGAGCCCACGTGACTTTACTTACATAACCGATTATTCATATATTCCATCTATGACTTTTCAGCTGTAACTAGTTCTGGTGGGGACCAGTGACTTTTAAACAAAAGAACTACCCACCTTCCTGAGCTGCTGAACTTCAAGAACAATCCAATTTTTGAATATAAAACTATCCAACCTTTGTGGGAAACATCTTTATATTGTTTTGGACTCCTCTTATAGAACCCCTACTTCAACAGCATCTTCAGGTTGGCCTGGTCAATCCTAAAGCTGGCCAAACATGGGCATATTTAAGCTTCTGGTTGACCCATTCATCTGCACATTTAAGGAATATGTAAGATGGCCTATGTGATAGATATCTGGCTGTTATTGGATCTGCCCCGTTATTGGATAGGTTTTAAAAGCTGCCTTGGATTCGGTCCTGTCCCAACAGCCTGCCTTATGATCAATGACCAGATGCTCAGATCAACCCAATATTGACCATACTGGTAAAATAAGTTTGCTGTCTTTGCCAATATAGTGAACTTTTACACGTATGGCCACCTTTAAAGTGTTGCTTTGCTACATCCAAATCATGCCACCTACAACTGATGCTTGAGGAAGTAAAATGTGGATGGGTATGGGCCCTCCTAAAGGTCTCTTCTCAAGCTCTCTTGAAGGAGGTCTAAGCAAGGACATTATTTCATGCTTAGACCTTCCTCAAGAGAGCTTGAGATGAGAAAGGAAACCTTTAGGAGGATGTTGAAGTAATATGGCACTGAATCATTTCTGAGCACACAGACTAATGACTACCTGGAAATTTCACGATGACCTAATATGTTAAATGCTTCAGTGAATGTTCTTCAGACAGAAGTTGGTTGTTAATGGTACAGTCTCTGCTTGAAGTAAGGTTCTTAGTGGGATCCCTCAGGGCTCCGTAGTCGGTCAACTTTTTTTTAACTTGTTCATTAATGACTTAGGGGAGGGTATTGAAAGTAATGTATCAGTGTTTGCATATGACCCAAAACTATTCAGCCCAATTAATTCCATCCAGGATGTGGCATCCTTGCAACAGGATCTTGACAAACTGGCAATCTGAGCAACTAATTGCAAATGAGAACAAGTGTTGATAAATGTAAAGTCATACACCTGGAATGTAAAATATCCAAGCCACTTATACTTTTAATGGGATTGCACTAGTCAAATCCATTATGGAAAAGTACCTTGGAGTCCTTGTAGATGATAAACTTGGCTGTAGCAAGCAATGCCAGTCAGCAGCATCAAGGGCCAATAAGGTCTTGAGCTGTATTAAAAGGGGCATAGAGTCACGGGAGGAGGGGGTCATTCTTCCACTTTATAGAGCACTTGTAAGGCCACATCTAGAATATGCCGTACAGTTTTGGTCTCCCTCACTCAAACAGGACATTATTGTATTAGAGAGGGTACAGAGAAGGGCAACTAAGCTGGTAAAAGGTATGGAAAATCTTAGCTATGAGGAAAGACTGGCCAAATTGGGGATGTTCACACTGGAGGAGTCGCTTAAAGGGGAATGAAACCCCCCCGGCTCTAACCCAAACACCCCTGTAGGCCCCCCTCCCTCCTCCCCCCCGACCTCCCTCTCCCCTCGGGTTATTGCCCCTAAGTCCATACTTACCCCTTAATGCAGATCCCCTCCAGCGATGTTCACAGGGGGCATCTTCTCTTCAAACTGCTTCTTATGGGATCTGACAGCCATGGGCTCGCATGCGCAGTAGGACACCGGTACTACTGCACATGCGCCAAAAGTTCACGGAGTTTGCCGATTGAACTCCGCGAACTTTCGGCGCATGCGCAGCAGTACCAGCGTCCTACTGCGCACCCAGCGCCTTCAGTTCCCAGAAGAAGAGAAGAATCGGTTAGAATAAAGAGAAGAGAGAAGATGGCCCCTGTGAATATCGCTGGAGGGGACCTGCATTAAGGGTTAAGTATGGACTTAGGGGAAATAGCCTGGGGGGAGAGGTAGGCGGGGTGGAGGAGGGAGGGGGCCTTTGGGGGTGAGGGGGGTTTGGGTTAGTGCCGGGGGGGTTTCATTCCCCCTTTAAGGGGTGATAAGATAACTATGTATAAATATATAAGGGGATCATTTAATAATCTCTCTAATGCTTTATTTACCAGTAGGTCTTTCCATATGACACAAGGTCACCCATTCCGATTAGAAGAAAAGAGCTTCTGCCTAAATATTCGGAAGGGGTTTTTACGGTGAGAGCTTTGAAGATGTGGAATTCTGTCCCTGAAGTCTTACAGGCTGATACATTAGATAGCTTTAAAAAGGGGTTGGATGGTTTGTCAGTAAGTGAGGGAATAAAGGGTTACTGAAGATAGCTCATTATACAAGTTGATCCAGGGACTCGTCAGGAAGGAATTTTTCCCCCTCTAAGGCAAATTGGAGAGGCTTTTTTTTTTTTACTTCCTCTGTATCATCTAGCAGTTAGGCAGGTTAAAATAAAGTTCAAAGGTTGAACATGATGGATGTGTCTTTTTTCAACCTAACCTACTATGTTAAGAGCTGTATATTTTATGCAGGAAACTCCTAGGGAATACGGGCAGATTTGGTCAGTCCATGCACATTAGCAAGCAATTAGTATCTAAGCTGCAACTGTAATTAAAAAGCCTTGTCTTTTTATCTGGGAGCCAGGGAACCTAGGCCTCGTTGCCAAACTGATTTGAGCACTAATCCCTTAAAAACCGGAAAATACAGTGTTTGAAAGGACTAGTAGTTTGGTAAGATGATGTCATGTTCAGTATACACCCTTATTATCAATATTATAGACAAGCAGTGCAGCAAATGAAAATAATTTAGTTTAACATGGACTGAATAAATGCTTTTATTCTGTAAACAGTTGACAAATGGTGGAGGTCTAATTAAATGGCTTCCCTGAATCCTTAGCAGCTATCGATACCAAATAGGTAATACCTATTAAGATATAAGTGAGACCCTTTTATGTATAGGGCTTCATTTGTCTCCAGGGACTGGCCTATCATTGTACCAGAGTATCTCCCCGTGGGCGCAGGCCATAGTGGCCCCAATATGGGGAAATGTCCATTAGCTTGTTCTAATTTCCACCAATTCTATATAATGTCTATAACATTGGCACAGTCTTCATCTAAATGTTGTGAGAGTGGGCCCTACATGTTAGGTCCTCTGGTGGAACCTAGGAGACCAAATCTCCTCCCAAACGTCCAGGACTCCCCTTTTATTTCCTCTGTACAGATCTAAAGAGAATTGATCTACTGTAAATGTTGCTGTTAAGAGATTAACAACACAGTTTTGAATATCTGTGTATCAGGCCAATCAGGCAAATCCGTGCCATATGGTGCACTTTGTGTAAGCAAAAATTAAGGTTGGATATCTAAAGTCAGTCTGGGTATGGCCAGTTTACCCATGCATGAGGCTTATGCATGGTATAAAGAACGATTTCAAGAATTCAAAGTTGCACATTATAGACATTTTTTTTTTTGAATAGTCAATCGACTAAGCATGAATATTGAGCCTGTAAGTATAGCCATAGCTAGGGCAAGATGTTTCCAAGTTGCTATGGTAAAATATTAAGTTGCTATGCAAAGAGAATCTCTTTGAGACTGTATATCAAGGCAAGGCTGAGCATATTTTAGGTCTACTGTAATGGTTGCTCTATAGCTAAAGCTAAATAGAGCATAATGAAAGCAACCATCTAATTGATTGATGTAGATGAGGCCATCTGAAAATGACTTCTGGTAGCCCAACGTTCCTGTAGCATTAGAGTCACTTAATATATATCATATGCAAAGTTATAATAGCAGGCCAACACCCCACAGAACACCAGTGGTTGGTCAGAAAAGCATGGTGCAAGTTGGTACAGAGTTGGGACAAAAGCATAGACGCACAGGGCGGGAGTTAGAGCAGGAAGCAGAGGTATGTACCTAGGATCCTAGTACCCTCTGTCACGCCCTAGAGCAGGGATCCCCAACCTTTTGAGCCACATTCAAAAGTAAAAGGAGTTGGCCTAGAGATGCCCTAGAGATTTGCCTCTTCTACCTTGCCTTAGTTCTGGCCCTGGTAGAGCAAGATGGCTTCGGAAACACTGTTATGCCTAACCTCAAACCCTTCAAGTGCCAAATAAGGGCTGTAATTGGATATTTGGTAGGCTTTATGTGGACTGGCAGCCTACAGGAGGCTGTGTTTGGCAATACACGTGTTTGTTATTCAACCACAACTTGCTTCCGAGCCTAAAATTAAAAAATAAACACCTGCTTTGAGGTCACCGGGAGCAACATCCAAGGGGTTGGGAAGCAACATGGTTGGAGACTACATTTTCCAGAGAAATTTCTTCTTATGCAGCCATGACCCTGGCCCCTGGTATATTCCTTGTGCAGGATAACTGGGTCCATAGAGGTTCCACTCATAAAGAATGTGGTTAACAAGTCTGCTGTGATTACAAACTGACTGCATTTAATCTTTAGTCACCCTTAGACAGCCCTTCCATAGGTGTGCCTAGTGTAGAATGTCTATGCGAAGGTTAAATATTCCTGCTGCAATCTTGTTCCGTAGAAATATGTGGATATTTCACCTTGTACGCCTCAAGCATATATACATGTGATGAGCAGAATTTCAGGAGAAGATGATGAGGATCCTGTGAGAGCAAATGGATACCTGCAGAGCTACTAACCATGTAGGCTGAAATTTCTATTAGCCGGAGGGCCAGTGTCTTCATTACTGCAAGTCTGATAGTATCCATGTGAAATGGAAATACTGGCTCTACAGTCCATTAGCAATGATCACAGCCATAAATATCCTATCAAATAACTTGGGGAGCAAAAGTGTGTTTCATACAACATTGACAGCAACGTCGGTCCAGGATAATATTAATGTTTAGCCCTAGGAGATCATATGATTCTTCTTATTTTTCACATTTCTTTGTCCTGATCAAGGTGACCTTAACTATAGATAACTGTGCTACTCCTCTTCTCATTTCCCTTTATTTGTTTGGAGTTGCATTTTACCCAGTTCTACTGCTTTAAAGGATAAATCTATACTCTAATGAGGACTTTTCTGGTGCTAACGTGAGGTTCATTATTTGGACAGAGCAATCCTAAGCTCATAACAAAGTTGGTGCCATTCACCAAGAACTTTAAAAAATATCTAGACCTGAAAGCAGGTCTTTGTAGGAGCTTCTGAGAATGAATATAGGCACGTTTTCATCAAGTTGGGCCCCTACCTTTTTCTATGGCTTTAATGATGTAAATAATAATCTTTATTAATACATAGAGGGTTGCCATATTCATTCCTTTGCCCAGGTAATGAATGATCATCCACATTAAATCAATTACTGCACCAGTGATGAAGATACCCTTCATGTGTTTGCGTGTGCCATTTAAGTTCGTAGATGGATGTCTAAGATGGCCATTGATACAGCTGAGATTCACAGAAAAATTGTCTCTTTTCCCAGGCCACCTCCCTCCAACAAGTGTGGCTGATGCGTTTCTACAAGGGCAGCCCATTCTGTATTTTTATCATCCCAGATCTGTGTGTATAAATCTTCCTCGGATGAGATGTCATAACGTCATCAGCAGCCGGTGCAGGTGTAAGAAATATTAACACCCACAATTCCTTGGGGAATCAAGACTTAAATACATCATTCAACAAGCTCTAGCTTTGGGCCCATGTGCATTTGGGAAGAGGCGCATGTGACAGACTGCAATTCAGTGACAGAATAAATGTGTTAATATATGTAGCGAGGTAAGGGAGGCATAAAAATAACCTCGGAGTGAAAATTGGAGCGCTTAATTAACACAGTGATAACATAGAGCTGCTTTTCCAGCCACATGTCTGCACTTCTTCTCGTTCTCACTTCACACCTCTTAGCCTGAGCGAATCCAAGGCGTCAGCTCCTGCCGATACAGGCTTTGCGCTAGTGACAAGGCTTTTGTGGTTCGTGAATGAATGGAGAGATGTCCCTTTCCTCCAAATACGTATACTGCCCAAATTGGGATGCCTTGCCCTTTGGAATTATTTCCTTTGTTGGAGCACACTTCTTTCAAATGTCAAATTCCTTCCCATATTGTGCTTAATAACAATAGTGTCCTTAAATGTGGCCTACAGTGACCATCTCTTAAAGGCAGGGGTCCCCAGCCTTTTTTTTTTTAACTTGTGAGCCACATTGAAATGTAAAAAGAGATGAGGGCAAAACAAGCATGAAAAAAGTTCCTGGTGGGTGCCGAATAAGGCTATTTGGCAGTCCCATATGGATTGGCAACATACAGGAGACTTTGTTTAGCAGTTTACCTGTTTTTATTCAACCAAAACTTGGCTCTAATCCTGGAATTCAAAAATGAGCATCTGCTTTGAGGCCACTGAGAGCAACATCCAAAAGGTTGGTGAGCAACATTTTGCTTGTGAGCCACTGATTGGGCAGCACCCTCTTAAAAGTAACCAATCCACTGTTCCATGACCATGGAAGAATATTCAATGACTGGCCAAATGCTACTGTTCTGTTCACATCACAGAGGGCATGGAACCCTATCGCTGATGTCACCAAGGGGGAAGGGGCCTCAGGAGAATGTTTACGGGGTAATTCTAGAAGTAAAAACATCTGAACTCTCCATCTGACCATTCTTGAGCAAACAGTGACCTGAATTCAAGGGAAAGTTGGGGGGTTCCTCTGGTCTGGGGGAGCACACACATCACTACCATACATCTGCTAACATGGTGCATCAGCAGACATTCATATCCAGATAGGTGGCAAATCAACTATACTACCCAACCAAATGTTCTCCCGTATGGCCAACTTTCTTGTAAAATATAAGACTTCATCAAGGAGTTCCACAACCATATAATGGTACAGTGCCAGAAGCCAAGGGTTTTTCTATACCTTATGGTTTATTCATGGTTCTTGTATATTATAACATGTATATACTGTAATGATGGATGTCACTGAAGACCTGTATCAAATGCCAGGTCAGCATTACATTAACTAAAGGGCAAATGAGCCACAAACTGTAAGCACATATCTTGTCCATTTGCTTTTCAGTTCTGCTTGTTCCAGTAGTCCTTGGACAAAGAGGGAATTTTACCTGGGCCACAGCATCACCATTACAGAGGACCCTTGAGTGAGGGAAAACTAGATAAAATCACAAAGGGTCTCCTGCAACACCAACCATCCCAATGAAAGCTGGAGGCTCTTAGGTAGGGATCCCCATCCTTTTGAAACCATGAGCAACATTCAGAAGTAAAAGGAGTTGTGAGCAACACTAGCATGAAAAATATTCTTGGGGTGCAAAATAAGTACTGTGATTGGCCATTTGGTAGCCCCTGTAAGGATTGTCAACTTACATTGAGTTCTGTTTGGCAGTACACCTGGTTTTTATACAACCAAAACTTGCCTCCAAGCCTGGAATTCAAAAATAAGCTCCTGCTTTGATGCCACTGGGAGCAACATCCAAGGAATTGGAGAGCTACATGTTGGTCACAAGCTTCTGGTTGAAGATCACTGCTCTTAGGGGAACATTATGAGCTGTAGTCCAAGAACAGCTGCCAACTGTGATGAATGTTTTTCCCTCTTAGATAGGGCCCCATCCTATCTGTAGTGTTGGTCCCCCTTTGTCTTTAACTCTAGTTATAACAATCACAACAAGTGTAGAAATGCATGTGCTTCAACCACCTCACAGGAACCCCCTTTCAGGCAGAGTGCAGAGCAGTCCGAAGCCAGGGGTCAAGTGTATAGCAGAAAAGATGAAATAACTGCAGCACCTCTTAGTTGCAAACGTGAAAGGTTGTGTTTATTGGTCAGTAACCAACAGGTAACGTTTCGGGCTTAGTCTTGATAAACGTTACTGACCAATAAACACAACCTTTCATGTTTGCATCTAAGAGGTGCTGCAGTTATTTTGTCTTTTCTACTATAACAATCACAACAGGCAGAGGCAGCACAATAGCAATTATCCATTGTAGCTTTGAGGCCTTATGAGTTACAAGTAAAATAACGCCGGCTCCTTCCGCTGTCCTTTGCTCCATCCCAAATATTAACCTAGAGAAAGTGATGTCTGATCTGTGTCCTTCTTACTTCCTTCCTTACGTCTGTTTTAATGCAGAATTGTGCCGTAAGTATGACAGTCCCCAGCTCCTTCTGCTCTTAAACCTGTCTGGCTTAGAGATTAACCTGCCAAGGATTCATGTGAAGCGTCAACAGGGCATTTCAGGTTGAAGAGCTGTTTCCCGGATTGATTTTATTTCATTTCTGGTTTTTATAATGGGGTTATGTATGATAAAAAAAGAAGAAAAAAACCTCCATTCTCCATTTGAGAATCTGAGCTATACAGTACTATACAGTATGTTTTTATAAATCCTTTACTTCTAGGGGCAAATTTACTATTATTCACCAAAAAATCAATCGAATCTGTTCGAAATTCGATAAGCATTCGACTATCGAATGCTTATCGAATAGTTTTAGGCTATTTTTTCCTCGATATTCATACGAATGGTATTCGAGCAGGTGTTTGAAAAAGAAGCCTATGGGGGGATTCCAATAGGCTTCTATTGCTATTCGGGAGTTTCACTCTGGCGCGGGAGGCAGTCGAATTAAAGTCCTTCGATCATCGAATGGTCGAATGATCGAATATCCGATCATTCGATCTATTCAATCATTCGAATTTTGCGTATTCAAGGATCGAAGTGGCCAAATTTGCATATTCGAGCCTCCAAAATTTGCATATTCGAGTGCAGTGAGGTAACTAGAAGTTAGACTGTACATATTTCTCTCTCTCTCTCTCTCTCTCTCTCTCTATATATATATATATATACTGCAAAAAGATCCGCACTCATGGGAACTAGTGGAACTATCTCTCTCTCTCTCTCTCTCTCTCTCTCTCTCTATATATATATATATATAAATGAAACAATTTGCAGCTGATTTGTAAGTTATTTAGCTTTTTATTCAGCAGCTCTCCAGTTTGCAGTTTCAGCAGTCTGGTTGTTGGGTCCAAATTAACTGTTTTTCATTATTAATTTTTTATAGTTATTATAGTGTCTTTTTTTCTGATTTTTTGCAGCTTTCAAATGGGCATCATTGTCCCTTTCTAAAAAAAAAAAACCAAATGCTCTGTAAGTCTACAAAAGTATTTTTATTCTATTCTATTCAGACTCTATCCTATTCATATTCCAGTCTCTTATTCAAGTCAATGCATGGTTGCTAGGGGAATTTGGACCCTAGTTACCAGATTGCTAATTGAAGAGCAGCTGAATAAAAAGCTAAATAAATGAAAAACCTTCCATAATAAAAAAAATTAAAACAAAGTGAGAATTATCTCAGAATATCACTCTCTACATCATACTAAAAGTTATCTCAAAGGTGAACAAACCCTTTAAAAAAAACTATAAAAAATAATCAATTAAAACTGAAGACCATTCTATAACATACTAAAAGTTAACTTAAAGGTGAACCATCCCTTTAAGACATACCCTATTATAATAGGCATTCCAATCCCATATAAAGGCAAAGGGCCACAGCCTGAGTAGTTGGAGATCTCAAAACTCGAATATTTTATAGAAGTGGGTTTATTATTCCCAGGTACCATCCTCTCATCCACAATGACCCCACTAAGTACTTATTGGTTACAAAAACATGGGGTCCTGTATAAAATGGTGATTCTTATCTTGGGGGCACTCAGCATCTGACCAATCAGATTATGCCATTCAATAATATGGGATGACCTCTGTACAATCAGCATTTCATAGGGTACCACCAAATAAAACAAAACATGTTCCTAGGGGGTTTTGAAGGTACTGAGTTTCAGGCTGACAGCTGTTGTCCCCAAAATTGTATACCTCCCCTCTGACCAATCAGATTATGCCATTTAATAATATTGGATAACCTCTTAGCTGGGCATTATGAAAGGACTAAGCATAATGTTACAGGTGAATAAAAGATACTAAGCTTCAGTCTGCCACCCATTTACTCCAAAATCACAAACCTGCCGTAAGTGTTGTCACTAAATTAAAACAAATTACTTTCTAAAACCTTGTTGATATTGTCACCAGTTCATTACATTTGCCCTGAACACAGAAACACGCAAGCCTACTCACACACACTAGCAAACGTACAGGAGCCACAGCATAATGATGGCAATTACAGTGAAATTAGCAGATGGGACAGTATAATAAACTCTGACCTTTCAGCCTCCAGTAGGGAGGGCACAACTACGCTCCCCACTCCTACCTCTTGTCGCCCTGAGTGTTCTGGTTCTGTTGCGAGCCATTCGTCTGTAGGTCAGGGATATTTGCAAAGTCGTCCTGCTCGGAGAGACCCAGCACCAAGGACAGCACCACCATGCGGCCTTCCCTGACCGCAAGCAAGGGGACAGGAGAGAAGGAGGAAGAAACACAAGGAAGTAAAGTGAGAGTAGAATATTTATCAGCCAAGATAAAGCCATGTACAAAGTGATGTGAAAAAAAAACAGCCTTCAAGGCGAGGAAGGAAAGAAGTGTGAGATGGCATGGAGAGAAGAGCAACTTGCAGACCTTCAGGTAGACAAGTGACCTTCAGCCTGTGGCTCTCCAGCTGACAGCTCCTGGCCTACCAGCATTAGTTGTTAGCATATTTCAGATACTCAGTGTTGTAGTCCAGCAACAGTTGGAAAACTATATATATATATATATATATATATATATATATATATATATATATATATATATATATATATATATATATACACCTGCATTTAACAGAATCCCATTGAGTCGGTATTGGCTGCTATTGAGAAGGAACACCCTTCCACACATCTCCATGCGTGTCCCTGTTTGTCCTGAAGCATCAATGGAATCTTAGTTACAGTATCTGTCCCTTGATTCTTCCCATTGAAAGTCCAGACCCTCCACTGACTCCCTGTCTCATGCACAGGGAGGAGATTAGGGGCTGGGCAGAAGGGTTATTTACCAACAGCTTTGGAACTACACAGTCAGAAAATATCCTTGATAAAGGCATAGCTGTGTATTTACAGCTACAATATCCAGCCTGCGGTCCTCCAGCTACTGCTGAAGAACATCTCTCTGCATCTATTGTCTGCCAAAACATGCTGGATGTAGAGAGTTGAAAGGCAACACACAGGCTATATATTTTACTTTGTCTCATTTGGGTCAGGGGCAGAAGGGCATAATACCCTTAGTAGTCCCCCATTATCAGATTTCTCACCTAACCTCATGCCATTAGGATGAAATGGCCCTGGATTTTTAAAATATCACATTCCTTCTCCTAGTAAATGGTAACTTGAAATAAGGTGTCAAAAATACCCAGAGCATTATTACTTTATAATAACATTGGAGTTAGTTGAGGCCTTTTTTACCTATAATCCAGAGATGTCCTCTAACCCCATTTTGTGAGGGTGATTATGATCCTGGATTTTTTCAGCCTAAATTCCTCATTATACAAAATGGTAACATTAAGTCTCAGAAATGCCAGGATTGCATCATTATGACCCTTATGACATGGGGTTGGCTGATGTCTATCTTGCTCAAAATTGTAGACTCTCAAAATTTTAGACTTCCCTTATCTCACTTTACTCTACCCACAATTCCACATCTTTAACCCCCTTGCTATTACTTTTTCTTGCATTAATATAGTCACTATCCCACAGCCTAAACCATCCCAAAGATCTCTCCTTTCCCTGACACCATCCTACATATTTTACACACTGCCCAATATTTGCATCCCCATCACTAATAAATCTATGGGAAACATGGTAGCTCTTTTTAGCTTTAATGGAACACAACCAGGGCCAAATGCTCTGAATACTTTTCCTTGTGGGTTCCTCCAGAGAAATACTAGATGTACGCAGAGAGAAAATAAGGATTCATGCATGCATTGGGTGCCCCTACAAATGGATACCAAGCTGCACAGGGCAGGGATGTATGCTTTCACTCATCCCCCTGATATTGTAGACAGAGCCATCGTTTCAATCCACTGCAAGAAAGCATTAATTAACCTCATGATAGAACTGAGCGGAGCTCGGCGTGCGATTCCCTTGATTAGATACCAAGCTGCTGTTCCACTGATGTGTCTGAGAAGCTTCTTCATTAACCCTTCTTTTCAGTGTGACTATAATTTTCTGCTTCTTTGTGTGCATTTTTTTCCTTCTCTTCCAAGGAAAACAATTCCTCCCTTTTACTATAATTATATAGGTGATGAATGGAACAAGAAGACACCAGTACAGGCATGTATTTCTTGTTGACAAATATATATTGTAATTAGTGCTCACCAGCATTGTTGTAATGTTATTAAGCAAAACAGAACAAGACTGTTTGGTTTCACACCTTTTCCATAGTGCCTTTCCTGTAGGACTGTTTGTGCATCTCCCTGTAGGATTGCTGGACGTTGCAATGCAGTTGAGTTAGGCTTAATTAGCAGACCTGGGAACTTCTCAAAGGATCTGGAGTTAATTCAAGCCCATAAGGTGTAAGCAGGATTTATTATCCATCACCTTGTGCTTCCAACAATAATAAAAATGTCTTGGCTTAAAGAGAACATAACCTCTCCAACACCAAAGCAGACTGTCCAAGCTCAATTATAGAAGCAAGAGGGTTCTTCAATAAGAATCCTCCTTACGAGCCTATCAAACATTTTGTTGTCATCTAAAATAGGGAGATTATTGGAAGGATCATCTTTGTTGAAGATTGCCCCTTTAAGATCTCAGTAATCCAGAATACCAAGCGCTGGTGACTTTTCCGGGGTAGAGCTGAGCAGCGAAGACCTCATTAAAATAAATTTACCTTGTATGAATGTGAGATAAAGTAAGGTCTTTCATGGTATCTTCTGATAAATGTGCGCCTACCCATTCCAAGACACTGATCCCTGTTTAATTCAGCAGATAAGTCATGCCCTAAAAATCTCATGCAGACCATTACAAAGAATTTCTCAGTAGAGAGGCAGCCGGGTATATAAAATAGGATTTGTTCGAATTTGGACTTGGCTGAAAATGCAAATAAGCTAATACGTTATTTATTATTTCTGTGCTGTTTTATGCAGATTTAATACCCTCTCTGCTCTGTGCCTGTTACAGAAATATAGCTAAATTGTACAATACCGTGAGATTCACCGTGCTACAGTATATTCTCTAACCTCTCCTCTCTCCTGGCAACATCTCTCTTGTGGCCAAGGGGGCATCTGGCTGTTTTATTTTCAGCCATGCACACAGGAGGCCATGGCCCAATCTCTGTGATTTATGCATGTGCACAGAAGCTGGGACTTGGAATTTGTTTCAATGGCTCATCCACAGCTTATGTCCTGCTCTTCTGTTGTCATGAATATGCATTTGTCATGGCAAGAATATTCTGAAGGCTGTGTGGCAAACACGCAGATCTACACAGTGCCTCCCTCAATGCTAGCTGGGTGCCCCAGGCAACCCAGCCGGCCAAGACGCTCTCTGCCCCTGTGTGGCCGTGGCAGTGGCAGACTAGGGGTAGGCAGCTTATGAGGTACGTTCCTGGAGCACCCAAACTTTGTGCCCTAGGCATCTGCCTCTTCTTCCTACCTTAGTTCCTGCCCTGAAGTGGATTTCAAGCCACTTTAGTCCTTATAAACAACACAAAATGTACATCTTGAACGACAAATTGCCAATGAGACCTGATGAAACCTAAGATGAACAGGTCCCAAGTCCTACCTTTCTATTTCATGCCTCATCTATCCACCTGCCCAAAGTAGATTTGTTAATATTCCTAGCTCTCTGAATTGCTTTCATTAATTTTACAGAGGAGCTTGGAAATGTAGCATGGAACCCGATTGTCCCTTTTATGTAAGCCATTGATGTAAGGACACAACTAAAGCTTCAATAGCATGGGTGGCTATGGTTATCAACTTTGAAAGTTATCAGTCTTGGGGTGGCCATACAAGGGCAGATTAAAGCTGCCGATATGGTCCTTAAAACCAATTTGGCAGCATTCCGATGGGTCTCCCCAATCTATATCAGGCCAAAAATCGGGCAGATATCAATCGGGCAGATTTGATTTTCCTGTATCAGCTAGTTGATGCCTCGTCCTGTCCATTTCATTTGTCGTACTCCGATCATTTGGCCCTAATGTTGAACAATCAGATTCACCTGATATCACCCTGCATTTGGTGGGCATTTGGTGAGCGAATCTTATCGTGTGCAGAAACCTTTAGTTCCTTTGAGTAAAGGAGGCCATTTAGTGGGGACCCTACCTGGGATATTTAGAGTGCAACCCTTGTGAACCTACAACTGTCAGCCACCTCTCAGTAGCTTTCGTCTCTCAGTAGGATGCTTGGAATTGAAGCTCAACAAGATCTGGATGACTGCAAGTTGAAGACTCCTTAGAAACATACTGGAATCTAACAATCATTACACACTATATCAGGGGTCCCCAACCACTGGGCCGTAGCCCAGAAGCGGGCCACAGGCAGTCCTGAACTGGATGGCAACGAGGTGCATCAAATTGGATGCCGGCACACCGAATTGGACGTCAAACACTCCCGACCTCCTCTCAACCTCCCCTGACCCCCTTCCTGAAATAAAATGGAAACATGGTCATAGTTATTCCCCTCCTCTTCCTAATACTTTTGTTTCTGGCTGAAGCACTAATTGTACTATCAAGAGTAGAAGTCTCTGTTGATTGAGGAGATTATACAATAAAAACACTCAAATTTATAACTTTAAGTGGAGCATGCCGGCCACCCCTGCTATCTGAATGGATTCTGATTGCAATGTTCCATTTGCAGCCTGGGGTGCATGAGAGGAAAGTAAAGGTGGCGGATACCAAAAGGCAGCAGTATTGTGTTTATAGCCCTGATCTAGACCACAGGACTGATTCATTATCTCTGTGAGTGCCAGTAGGGTGTGAATAGCACTGAA
>CM044437.1:14610743-14630023 GCA_024363595.1 Xenopus borealis | reverse complement strand
GGGGGGGGGGGGGTTATTGTTCTTATACATCATATGGGTTGAGATGTCAACACCTTAAAGGAGACATATAGGATAAATGAAAAAAACTCTAATTTTGTAGGCAATTATAAGTAATATATGGTGTTGCTATTACATGGTGCTACAAATGAATATTATCTTTAAAAATAGCCCCTTTATTGGAGCTCCCTATGTTCTCTGGTCCCTGTCTGTGTTTCAAATTAGAAGTGGGTGTGTCCGAATGATCCCTGCCAGTGGCACAGTAGGAGGGGGACAGCCAATCACAGTCCTGCAGTCACACAAGCACAGACAGGCTTCAGTTCCCTATCAGGTCCTGCTAGCTGCTGATTGGTTTGTGTCCTACAGTGCAGTGAGCTGCAGGCTCCCCTGCACAGCCTGGGAATTCAGGGAACAGGAAGTGGAAGGGAAGGGAAGGAAGGGATTATTAGGGTTTTTGCAGAAATACTGTATTCAATAAATCAGTCTGAAACACTACATTTTAAAGCACAATTCTTCTATAATTAAATGAGTATAATGCACTGGTACGTTCTTATTTTTTACTCAATATGGGGCAGATTTACTATTGGTCGAATTCAAGGGTGAATTTACCCTCGGTCAAATTGAAATCCTTTGGATTCGAAGGATTTTACCGCAATTCGATCAACCGAACAATGGAATAGAAATAATTCGATCGAGAACGATTCTAACCATTTTTTTTTATTCGATCAAAAATAATTAAAACTAATTCGGTAGGTTGAAACTGGCGAATAAAAATTTAAAGGGCAAGTTATTCGACTGTCGAATATTCGGATAGATTTTTATTCAAATTAATCGAATCATTCGATTCGAGCGAATTTACAAAATTCGATGGTCGAAGTGGTCTTCGAAAACATTCGAAAATTCGAATCTTTTTGAAAATTCGATCGAATTTCGAATCCTTAATAAATCTGCCCATATGTCTCCTTTAAAACTGAGCTGCTGCCAATGTTCTTTCTCCAGCACAAAGCAACCACTGGGATCTATGAGCTTCACATCTTAAAGTGAATTTAGATGAAAAGGTTCCTTCAGGGTGACATTCTGAAGGTCTATGAGACACTGATGCTCAAAACCGATTCACAATCAATGAGAAACACGGTAAATCAGTGAGACGGGGAATGACTTAGTGGAACACAGAAAATCCAGACTATAAAAAGGCTCATAAAAGTACAAGCATATGTCTTATTATCCTTGGATTCTACAGCCAGCCTGCAGTCCATGGTCTCAGAGGCCTACTGAAACTGAAACATGGCCATCATGTTATTTCCCCTTTAGGCACCAACAGGTAGGTGTCATTTACTATGTGCTATGTATGCACCGGATCTACTATTTTGGATTCTGCCGAATCCTTAGTGAAAGATCCGGCTGAATACCGAATCCAAAAACTAATTTTCATATGCAAATTAGGGGTGGGAAGGGAAAATCATTTTTTACTTCCTTGTTTTGTGACAAAAAGGCATGCAGTTTCTCTCCCCACCTCTAATTTGCATATGCAAATTAGGCTTTGGATTCTGTTCAGCTGGGCAGAAGGATTCGGCCAAATCCGAATCCTGCTGAAAAAGACCAAATCCTGGCCGAATCCGGAACTGAATCCTGGGTTCTGTGCATCCCTACTATGTGCAAGGCACATGGACACCCTCCCTGGTAGGTAGTAGAATTGGTGCAAAGTGCAGAGACCCATTATGCTGCCTGTGTTTGGCAATACAGGTATGGGACCTGTTATCCAGAACACTCGGGACCTGAGTTTTTTTTTCCAGATAACAGATCTGTCTGTAATTTGGATCTTCATATCTTGAGTCTACCAGAAAATCATGTAAACATTAAATAAACCCAATAGGCTGGATTTGCTTTGCAAAAAGGATTAATTATATCTTAGTTGGGAATTGGGATCAAGTACAAGCTACTTTTTTATTATTACACAGAAGCAGGAAATCATTTTAAAAAATTTGGATTATTTGGATAAAATAGAGTCTATGGGAGATGGCCTTTCTGTAATTCAGAGCTTTCTGGATAACGGGTTTTGCGTATAAAAGACCCCATACCTGTACTATATTCATAAGTGCTGGCAATGGATCCCTGGACTTACCACTAGGTGAGACCAGACCCTGGGCACAAGTGATTTTGTAATGAACACTAAAGGTTTTTTTTTTATTTAAGTCCAAATGCTGAAAACTAGATTATTTTGAGTTTTTTTTGCTATAAAATCTGAATTTTTTGTGAAAAAAAACTAACATTTTTTTCGTGATTAATTATACCCCGTGGATGGAAAAAGTCAGAATCTGAAAATCCGGCATCTCAGACCTGCTGAGGTTGTATATAAAACAATGGGAGAAATCCCAAAGTTATCCTGACCTGCGCTGGGTTTCGTGCAAACATCCGGAAAAAATCTGAGTTTTTGGGTGAAAAATCTGAAAAATTTGTACAATACAAATTTTCTGATGATTTTCATGATTTTCATGATTTTTTCATTGTGTAGTGGAATGTAGTGACTGTAACATATACTTCTATTATACTCTTACGTTCCTGCCGTATGCACATTAGGCATCGCTAGCGTAACTGCGCTTTGCCTGGCGAACTAACGGTAGCACTACTTCGCTAACGTTCGCCGCCCTGATAGGGTTGCCACTCGGCCTGTATTTTAAATTTACCGACAAAGTACCTGCCGGTAAATTTGTAATACCCTTAAAAAGACCAATCGACCAGCCCCCAATCCCCTGTACACTTAACTTTTGTCACTTTCTTGAAGGATCGGCTTTGTGGCCACGCCCAAAAAACCGCCCCTTTTGACATCACGCACCTCGCCTTTTTGGTCCCGCCCCCCACCGGCCAGTAAAAAAATTAAGAAAAGGTGGCAACCCTACACCCTGAGCGCAAATTCGCATCTTAGTGAACTTGCGTAGAGTTGGCGAAAATTCGCCTGGCGAAGTGCGGTAGCGAAGCCAACGCTAGCGAATTTTTGCATCTTGGGGAATTTCCCCCCTAGTGCTTTTTCTCCCCTTCTACAAAATAAAAAATGCCAGCCAGAGTATTTTTCCCCCCAGTGCTGAGATACCATTTTCTCACCTAAAAATTGTCATCCCCCATATGGGGGGGGATTTCATTCTAATTTATTAATTGTCCTTTTAAATACTGTAATTTTAACTATAACAATTTTATAATCTAATTCTATATGTTCTTCCCACTTTCCTACTTCATTCTGTAGTGGTGAAAGTAGGAGAGCTGAAACAATGGGATCTGATGTGTTTCAGCTGGAGAAGATGGAGAAGCTGGAGAGATGTTCTGGTGAAAAAAATTTTTGGAAAAAATTGGGAAATGCTTGATGATAGGGCCAATACATTAAGGAAAATGTGAATAAAGCAATCAAATGAGAAATTGGCAAACTTTGATCAATCAACCCCCTATATTCCCATTTATACAGCCGAAATCTGATTAAGCTTTAAATGTTTGCATCCTTGTTAGAATGGAGATATACTGTAGTTTGATGGAGGAGAAATGCTGATCTAGGCTAGGGCCCTAGGGCAATTAGTTTAATTGAAAACAAACTTTCTTGACAATTCCTTAATTACATTAATGTGGTCACCAATTTGGGAAAGGTTCTTTCCTGTTAAAGGGATACTGTCATGGGAAAAAAATGTTTGTTTTTTTTCAAAACCCATCAGTTAATAGTGCAAAATTCTGCACTGAAGTCTGTTTCTCCAAAAATATTTTTTTACATTTCATTTTGAAATTTGACATGTCAGTTTCCCAGCTGCCCCAAGTCATGTGACTTGTGCCCTGATAAACTTCAGTCACTCTTTACTGCTGTACTGTAAGCTGGAGTGATATCATGACCCCCCCCCCCAGCAGCCTAACAAAAGAACAATGAGAAGGTAACCAGATAACAGCTCCCTAACACAAGATAACAGCTGCCTGGTAGATCTAAGAACATCACTCAATAGTAAAACCCATGTCCCACTGCATTCCATTCAGTTACATTGAGAAGGAAAAACAACAGCCTGCCAGAAAGCAGTTCCCTCCTAAAGTGCTGGCTCTTTCTGAAAGCACATGACCAGGCAAAATGACCTGAGATGGCTGAATTATTTGCAGTATAAACAGTGTAATTTAGAAATAAAAACTACATAATAAAAATCATGACAGAATCCCTTTAAGTATAATAGTGCCCATACAGAATAGGTTTGCTGAGACAGGAGTGGACTGACCTACGGGATGAATTGGAAAACACAACAATTTTCCAAAAACCTTGAAGAAAAGATAGTATAATTATGTCAGTTTATCTGACCATGTATGGGAACCTTATGGGAACCTCCGACTGATCCACCTGCTTGATATCTGGATAAAAATCACCAAGATGTCTATTGGGCGGGTTTGATTTCTCCAGGTCGATCAGGGATTTATTTCAGCAAGTTGATGCTCGTATTTCCACTGTTGTTTTCTAATCACTTGGCCCTAGGGCCAACAATCAGATTAAAGCCCAGTATAGTTAATCTAAGATGGGTATATAAGAGGAAAGATCTGCTCATTTAGCCACCTTGCCAAACAAGCAGATCTTATAGTTAGGGATGCACCGAATCCAGGATTCGGTTTGGGATTCGGCCAGGATTCGTCTTTTTCAGCAGGATTAGGATTCGGCCGAATCGTTCTGCCTGGCTGATCCGAATCCTAATTTGCATATGCAAATTAGGGCAAGGGAGGGAAATCACGTGACTTTTTGGCACAAAACAAGGAAGTCAAAAATGTTTTCCCCTTTGTACCCATAATTTGCATATGCAAATTAGGGTTCATATTTGGTTCGGTATTCGGACGAATCTTTCGGGAAGGATTCGGGGGTTCGGCTGAATCCACAATAGTGTATTCGGTGCATGCCTACTTATAGTCTACCACCACTACAATTGTATACTAATCCCCTTGGTATGGAAATGTGATGTTGGACAGGAAGGTGAGTGGATACTTTTGGCCATAGGGTAGATTAAAAATACTAGTGGTAGAAGGGGGGGTATCAGTGCATTGCTACATAACAGGGCTTATTTATCAATGCAAGTGCAATGTGCTTAAATGAACAAACATTTGTGCACACTCAAGTGTCAATATGTCCATTCAACATTCTCTCATAAATATTCTTACCATCACCAAACAATACAGTATGCCCTTAGATTCCAAGAGTCAACAGCAGAAACCTGATCCAGACAAACTCGTTCAATACTCAACACTATACCCAAGTATTCTACAGTCCACAACAGTTCTCCGTAAACAATGTTACATCTTGATTTACAACCTGATACCAAGGTGGTAATTTCGAGTGGAGCTTGGACATCCCAGTATTGCTACTGCCCTAAACCATTCCAGATAAAGAGACCTTCAAAGTCTTTATTTTGTTCCTGCTCTGTTGATGTGCAGTTATACCATCACTTATGAGTGAGTACATTCTATGGGGTAGATTCATCAAAGAGTGAAATTAAGAGTGAAGTTCCGCCACTAGAGGGAAATTCCACAGCTCTCAATTCATTTCTATGGGATTTTTAAAGGCGTGTTCATCAAAGGGTGAACTTTCACTTCACCCATTGATGAATACGCCTTGCAAAATCCCATAGAAATGAATTGAGAGCTGTGGAATTTCCCTCTAGTGGCGGAACTTCACTCTTTGATGAATCTACCCCCTATGTGTCCAATAACATCTTGAGGCTTTTCTGTTCTTCACATTTTTTAGCATTAACCAACAAAGAAGCAGTCCGGAGAGGTGATTAATGGACATAGCCTACATCAAATAATTCAATTTCCTACTCAAATTAAGTAGAAGAAGAGAAAAGGTTCATAAAACCATCGTTGCAACCAAAATTCCAGTAAAATATATGAACAACACCAGTTAATACTGATTTGGGTTTCTTTGTTGTATAAAAAAAAACCATAGAGGAAATAAACCTAGGGCCACCACTGACATTTTAAAATCTCCAACTGGTGAGGTTTGAGATAAAAATAAAATGGCAAAGTAATGAAGAAACATTGATTTTTTTTTTTTAAAGAGGGACATCTTACAATCCAGCGAGAATATAAATATTTCTATTCTACTCTTGTTATTGGGTGTCTCAGTTGGCTCATACCCAGGAGGTCATTCCAAAGTGGAATTTTAACAATGATCAACCAATTTCTAAATATATCAGACTTTCAGCCTCACTTGGGTCCCTAAGAAAGTAGGGACCCACCATAATGACCATAATGTTGGACAGCAAATAAATGCCTTCTAATTCTCTGGTTTTATATGCTTCAATCAGCACAGGGTCAATCAACAAATATGGTGGTGCTCTATCTATCTACATGTATCTATCTATCATCTGTCACCTATCTAGCTATTATCTATCTGTCATTTATCTATCTGTCATTTATCTATCTGTCATCTATCTATCTATCTATCGATGTGTCATCTATCTTTCTATCTATCTATTTTTCTTTTATCTATCTGTTATGTATCTATCTATAATCGATCTATCATCTATCTGTCATCTGTCTGTCATCTATCTATCTATCTATAGTTCTTTCTCTCATAAATCTTTCTATCAATATAAGGGCAGAATTCTTGAATAGCATAATTATAGCCCTTATAATACGCTACCATTGCTAACCATCCAATCAGGTTGGTAAAGGTCAAAATAAATCATCCTCTGTTTCTTCTTATTGAGTCATTAGAATTGATAATGAAACAGGATATTGATGGAAGGAGATGACTATCACCTTTGCATTATACCAGTGTCAATATCTCAGAAACATGAGGCAAGGTAGCACCCTGTCTGTGGGCTCTACCATATCTTATTGATAATCTTCTTGATAATCTGTATATTCTGGTTTACATACAAATATATTGGGGCTTCACGGGGACTCACTTGGTTCGACTGAGATTTCCAGATGCAAGGTGGCTCTGAACCGTGTTCCATCTACCTCTCCCAGACTTCCCCAGGACTGGCTCGCTGTGGTGGCTTTTTGAGGACATGCTGATCTTCATGCTTTCACTGTGGAAATGTTTCTCCCCAAGCCGGCCATCTTTGTCCAGTAACCCAGAGGTGCCACAAGCTGCTGACTTACTACTGGACAAGACAGTGCCACTGCGACGTGCCCACGTGCAAATAAAGGACATGCAAATGTGAAGACAGATACACAAAGTGGGGGAAAGACACACAAGAGACGGACAGAGAAAAAAGAGAAAGAGAAAGGTCAGCACTGCAAAAAAGAAAGGAAAGGTAAAGGCAAAAATAACAAAATAAAATGACCCAAAGCATCTCTTGTTAGAGGAGGGAGAAAAACAGCAGCCTGGGAATGATGACGGTAAAAAGTTCCACATTTCAAGAAACACCAAAGGGTTAACATGGAGTAAATCTGTCAGGAAAGGCACCAGACAGTCAGCCAGCCACAGGAAGAAAGAGGCGTGTTAGTGAATCAGACCACACAGTGCGGATGTAGAGCACACTCTGCTATAACGGGCAACCCTTCCTGGCCTTGCAATGGAAAGGGAGGATAGGCCAAGTGAGGCTAGAGAAGGAGCGTGTCTGTTAGTGGAAGCTAGGAGGGGTTGCTCGTCTCCATGGCTATCCGCCCATGGGGGTGATGTGGAGCAGGGGTTAAAAGGAGCAGGTTGGAGGAGGCGTGTGAGAGGATTTGGGAAGTTGTACATACCAACTAAATACAATCATATCAGGCAAATAGAGAGACTCACTTGAGGGCCAGTCTTGGGTCACCATAGGGGGCGTAAGGTGAAATGTTTAGGATAAACTCCTTGGGAGGGTAGGAGCTCCATTTCTGGTGGGCTGTGCTGTCATTGTTATTCCAAAAGTCTTTGTCTAGATCACTAAATGGGCAGAAAAAGAGAAAAAACAAAAAAAAGAAATACTAGAAAAAAACCTGAATCCCTGAGAGTTTTGCAAGAAGGAAGGGAGTTAAAAAGTCACACAGTGACTGCTGTGAGTGCGCGGGGGAAAAAACACAAAGAGGAAAGAGTTGCTCCTCTATTCATTAATGCAAATGAAGGTACCCAGGTTCCGTGGAGGAGGAGGAGGAGAGGGAAGCAAGAGTTTAATGCAGTAAGTTGGAGTTGGTAGAGGAAAACAAGTAGATCCAAACACTAAAATAGAAGGAAGGAAAAATAAGCCATTGATTATGTCACAGAGAAGTATAACCTTTCCAGTCACCTATTGGTTTTCCCAGTCATAAACCCAAATTAATTACCCAGCTTTCTGCAGTCACACAACACAAACTCCAAAAGAGGCGTTTAATGAAGAATGATCAGAAGCTTTTAAAATTCTGGCAAATTCTCCAAGCTAAAAAGCCAAGGACTCTTTGCAACATCAGAAGGCGGAAGCCCTATCTCAGGAATAGGGTGGAAATGGCCTACACGAAGGATGCCAAACTTGCAAACCTAACGGAACTAATACTCCAAACATCCCTCCAAGGGCATCAGTTGTTTTAGGATGCTGTAAGTTGAAGCTGAAGACCTGCATGTTGGCTGTTTGTGATGTATTCACTATATATATATATATATATATATTTATACAATATTATATGCCCTTTATACTTTTGTCTTCCCTTTCCTTCAGAGCACCTCTCCAATGATAGGGTTCAAGAGCAAATGAAATTTCTATTCTACCCTACATGCCGCTCACCTCTGCTTTACATCAGAGATACCCAAGCAGTGGCTCGTTAGTGATTAGTTCCTCACCAACTTCTTGGATGTTGCGCCCAATGGCCTTAAAGTAGGTGCTTATTTTTGAATTCCAGGCTTGGAGGCAAGTTTTAGTTGCATCAAAACCAGGTGTACTGCCAAACAGAGCCTTCTGTGGGCAGCCAGTCCCCAATAGGGGCTGCCAAATAGCACCCCCAGAAACTTTATCAGGCTTGTGCTCCCCAACTCTTTTTATATTTGAATGTAGCCCATGGGCTGAATGGCATACAAGGGCCACAAAGAGTATGGCTACAACTCCTCTTCACTTTATTTGCTTTTCCACCATGCAATGGCCTATATGGTGCAAGAGCAGATGAAATTTTCAAACCTGCTCTATATTTAAATCAAACAATATAAGTCAGGATCGGAAGGCCAGCATACACACAGGTAACTGTATGAAGGTCATGAGTGGCCACCTTTAAACTAGCACAGAGCAATAGCACATAAGGCAGTCATTTTTAGTCTTTTTACATGCAAGTCACCAAGCCCAAAACATCACTAAGTTACAATGTAGGTCACAGATTTTACAGATTTTACTAGAAATGGTCCTTATCCGGGAACTGTAGGTGTGGTTATACACCTTCGGCATTTACTGGCATGTAGAAGGTGCCAGGATTTCAATAGAGCCTCGCCAGATTTCAAAGTGAACCTTACAAGTGAGACAGTCCTCACATTTAAAGAATTACTAGTTAACTCCTGCTGTTTAACACCATTCCTGAATATATATATATATATATTTATATGTATGTTGTCTTGAACGATGGTTACACTTAGACTATTAAAAGGTTCCATCATAAACACTCTTTCTAACCGTTAAAAAAGTCTTTACAGTGAAGCTCTGTGGGGCTGGTTTTAATTATGGCAGTTCAGGAAAAAGACTTTAGCGAGAGGCTTGTGATTCAGCTTCTGTTGCACATCAAATTGCCTGTTTAAATGCAGTGGCAAATCTTGTAATCTCAGGGATTGTCATCAGAATTCCCCCAACCCAACAGGCTTAATAGAAATGACAAATGTTACGGAGCGAGTCTAACCCGGGGAGACTCCACTGCTCACAATATGATCTTGAGCATGGTGGTATCTCCCTTCCCAGCTTGCCTACTGTTTATTTTATTTCTTAATCTGCTGCTCCTTGGAGAGGGTTTCTTTATGATTAGATACCTTCAGTTTATTAATGAGGAAACAATGATGTTGTTGTTATTAATACAAGCGCTCTACGATTTAGCAGCTGGGAGCAGGCATTGAACTGAAGCCAAAAGATTAAGTGCTATCACAAAGGTGTTTTCTGTTTCCAGGTTTTTATGATGTCAGCACCCACTTTTTTCGAGTAGGACTTGAGGTGTGGCAGTTTAGCTACTATAGGGGAATACATGAGGAAAATTCCTGTTCTCATGGTGAGAGCACTTGAGTTCTGGCCAAATCCTTGGCGTCCCATGAAAAGGAACTTCAAGTCACAGGGAAATGGGTTATTTAATGTCGTTCTTGTGAGCTGTGTGTGCAAATATCATGGAAAACTGGTTATGAGCTTTCTGTTTCAGACATGTTTACTATCTCTTCTAATTTTCTGATTGGTTATAAAGTGGTCTAGCATTCTGAATGTTTCAAGGCTTTGATTTGTTCAAGTCAAACTGACATACAAACAGTGGGAAGAGGAGAATAAGCCCAACTAAGGGCGAATAATAGAGCCAGAAAGTTTTATTTCTCTGGTTTCTTGATAACTAGACTGTATCATTTGGAGATGTGGTTGTTTGAAACCAGAGGTCTCGGGGCAACATAGAGCCAGTGGCAGATTGCCATAAAGGCAAACCAATTGGTCATGGTTTCCAGAGGCACCAGGTATGTGGAGTGGAAGAGTTGGGGCAGATCATGGAAGGGCAATGGGAACTACCTATGCTATAGTTAATCTGCCCCTGCATAGTGCAAAAGATGGGTGCAGAGCACCCCATTTTTTTATCCTTTTTTACATTGGCCTATACTGGATGTTGTCTAAGGTGCAGCTCTTGAATGGAACACTTGCAGCAATGCATTCAGAGGAGTAATTGGCACAAGGACATCCCAGGTCTAGGAATGCACCCTAGCAGATGTGCAGGATAACGAGTGTAAGGGGCAGAAAGCTGCAGGAGAACCTTGTGTCTGATTATTCTGCACTCTTTTCCTTGCACAGGATTGTAATGTGCAGACTTTGAAGACTATTGCCCTATGTTACCATCACGAGGGACATAATTTTATACTCTTTGGTGCAATAATAAATGCATTTTTAAGTCCTGTGCATGTGTTTGTCTATAGAGACTGAGGGCCACGAAGAGTGGCTGGGCTACCCCCCTCCCTGGTTGAGTATGTAAATAGTTTTCTTGGCTCTAAAGCAAATGAGGGAAATTCCACTCTGACAATGCATTATGGTTCTTGAAGACCATGAACAGTGCTCATTGCAAAGAGCAAAGATGAGTGCAAGGATAACCGATGGAGAAAACTTGAGGCTTGAGAAAGGGCCCGGAGGGGTCCGAAACGTTGCCTGTATGATGTATATTTTGGCCACAATAAATCACCATTGAACACTGACTGCAAACGAAAGGTGTGCATCTGAATTTTCTGCGATTATTTCAATGACCCCAGAGCGAGGGTGGGGTCCTTCAGATTAAGCACCCTACACTGACGAGTGTCTTTCTGGGGAGTAGGTTGAGCACTCCATTTTCGTGTAATGCATTATGGTACTTGAAGACCATGAACAGTGCTCATTGCAAAGAGCAAAGATGAGTGCAAGGATAACCGATGGAGAAAACTGGAGAGATGGAGAAAACTAAATTGTATTGCGCTCCAGCTCACTATCCATATCATTAACGTAAGTGCCATGTTCAGTGTAACAATGCTCACGGTGTCAGAAAGGGGATTACTGTACTGTATGATTAATCAGGTGAACATCAGTTATGGGTGTAGGAGCAACATACAAAAAGGAGACCAGAAAGTAACACCTCCTCAAGTCAAGGTAAGTGTTAGCTCCAGGGTCCCCTTTTTTGTATGTGTAATTTGCACTCTCGCAAGCACTTATTAGAGATGAACCATACCCATAGTTTCAAATATCCATAGTTCTTTTTCATGTTTCCCTACGGAGTGACTACAAGGCGGCAGCTACCGAAGCCACAAAACATAGAGGCAATGTGTGTTTTACTATTCCCAGTAAGAACAAGGCAGCCAGCCAGCTGCAAGCCTGAGCACAAGGAAGAGGCCACATGCCATGTCTCTGAACTGTGTAGATGCATTTCTAAGATTAGATTAGATAAGATTAGATGGAACTTTGGTGAGGCTACCTCTTCTCCGCTCCTCTTTCCAAGCACGGTCAGAATAAGATTCACACTTTGAAGTCAAGTGGCACTGCTGCAAATTCATCTGGAAACTTCAAAGGCGGCATTCGGACGCCTCTCCTGCTCGGCACCCTAATTAATTCTGCTGCTTCCCCTGCGAGTTGCTTTTACCAAGAGAAAGAGAAAAGACAGAATATACCCACAAAAGATACTGCCTCTACATCCATTTAAACACAAGTCATGCCCCCTTTCAGCCACCAGCTACCGAATAAGTCTTGTTTCCTCTTATCAGCTCAGATGTAACAGCCTCCCCGAAGCTCTGAATATATATTACTGGCAGATATTACAGCTGGGGAACTCAGTGGGCATGTCATGGTGCTGCTTGCTGACACTCCTTGATACAATTTCCTCACCAATTCCATTAAACGGCAGCAGAAAACAGATATTCATGCGTCTATTTTTTATATATTATCTTTGCAGTGCAGGAGGACTACCTTGCCATCCACCCACCATAAATAAAGATATTTCAAACGCTTCCAACCCTGTATGAACATTAACACAATTTCCTTTGGAGAATAAATTCCTAGAATCCCACATGTTTAGGAAGAATGGCTGCAAACTGGCGGACCGGAGTCCAGGATTCAATCAGTCTATTAATGTTCTGTTTGTGTTTGACACTGACTGATCGGTGCCGCTGCTCAGAAAAGTACATTTCTCCCCTCATCCATCTGGTGTATGATCCCAAAGGCTGATATTTTGGATATAACAATTTATTCAACCTGAGGGGAGGGAGCAAACCTGCTTAGTCCTCAGCCTTATGTGAAGATTAAATCCAAAAACCCAGGGAACTGAGTGTTTATGTGTTAGGACTATAGTGTTAGGACTATAGTGCAATGATATCCTAAAGACACTTTTACAAGATACATTATGGATCAATCAGGCTGGAAGCAATGAAAGGGACACAATAATGTAAGGGATTATTTCCATTATACAGTACAAGGACAAGTGCTAAATGGTGCAAAACTGCCCCCTTCGGGCCCATACAGCACCCAAATCACAGCATTTAAATCACAGCACTTGCAATCTGTATTCTGCACCTTGTGCCAGCTAAAATAAGGTGCCACATAATTAATTCCTGCCATAGGCATCACCTTGCACCCCCCGCCCCCAACACTAACTAACTGGGCTGTTCTAAAAGACACATGGAGAATGTCCAAGTTTCACCCATGTCTCTCCCTTTCTGTATGAAGCCCAAGGACCAGGGAATTTCAGTGGGGCAAGGTGTGTACAATATTGCACTTGGCACCTTGATTTTATAGTATTATATGGAAATAAGTATAGTCTGTAATTAAAGGGATACTGTCATGGGAAAACAAGTTTTTTTCAAAGTTAATTGTGCTGCTCCAGAAGACTTCTGCACTGAAATCCATTTCTCGAAAGAGCAAACAGATTTTTTATATTCAATTTGGAAATCTGACATGGCTAGCTATATTGTCAGTTTCCCAGCAGCCCCCAGTCATGTGACTTGTGCCAGCACTTTAGGATGGAACTACTTTCTGGCAGGCTGTTATTTCTCCTACTTAATGTAACTGAATCAGTCTCAGTGGGATTTGGCTTTTATTATTGAGTGTTGTTCTTAGATCTACCAGGCAGCTGTTATCTTGTGTTAGGGTGCTGCTTTCTGGTTCCCTTCCCATTGTTCTTTTGTTGGGGGGGGTGATATCACGCCAACTTGCAGTACAGCAGTAAAGCATGACTGAAGTTTTTCAGAGCACAAGTCACATGGCATGGGGCAGCTGGGAAACTGACAATATGTCTAGCCCCATGTCAAAAAATCTGTTTTGAAAAATGGATTCTAGTGCAGAAGTCTACTGGAGTAGCACTATTAACTGATGCATTTTGAAAAAAACATGTTTTCCCATGACAGTATCCCTTTAATTGACATGTACATCCTACAGTTTAAATGAAAGAAGATGTTACTGCTACATCTGGAGGGGCACGGAGGCCTGAATCATGAGGATCAACAAAATATGGATTTTGAAATGTAATGCAGTGATTCCAGATACTCAAGGTGCAGGGGAGGAGAATAGAACCTATTATAGAAGGGTAGGCACTCCCACAATGGGGCTTCTTCTGCCATAACTTTATGTGACATACCTGTAATTGACTCAGATAATGAAGCTGAGAATAGTTTCAGGTTTTAGAGGGTATCAATTATATCCTATATACAATTCCAATCAGGACTGGACTGGGATTCAAAATAGGCCCTGCCATTCCTGCTCGAAAGAGGCCCAAACAGCCCCCACCAGCCCACTTAATAGTCACTTTCTATGGCAACTTACAGCAGCCCCTCTGGCATTTGCCAGAACCCACAGATTGCCAGTCCGGGCCTGATCCCAATAAATAAACATATCATATCATTTACTGGGAACAGGTGCACTACACATAGCATAGTACCTTGGCTCTCAAGCTGCCATTGTGGTCCATTATTTAGTCAGGGATTACAGATACAATCCAAACATTGCTATATGAGTCATTCCAAAGAAAACCATGAGAACAAACATCAGTTCTACCAAAAACTCATCCTAAGCTTCATTGGCTGCTTCAGGTTGGGCTTTCCTAGAAATAAGTTGGACTTATTTCTAGGGAAATAAAAGTGGTGGGGGGGGGGAGTAACTAGTTTGGAAACCACTGGTTTAACTTACGGTGACAGCTTGTTCAGAGGTGACCCAATTGATATGTTAATTCATTGGTGTGTCTAATGACATTTCCAATCTTGGAGCCATCCACTTCTTTGGGGAAATAAGTTTCATCAACAGCAAAGAAAAGGTGGAGATGTTTTCTGGTAAAGATAAACACGCTATGGATTTCTTTGACCTGGGACGTGGTGATGGCTACTAAAGTAACTGAATATAACAGTGGACTGGATATTTTTCTCAGGATGGCATGTTATTTCCCACTATGTGTATAACTTGTTAGCTGCTTTCTTCTGGATAAAATTTCTATGATATATAACAATAGATTGAAACAATAGGTCATCATCATATTTCAACAGCTATGTAGCAATGGCTCCATTTAGAAAGTATTCAGGTTGCAAATCAGTGAGGATTAAGTAGAAATGAGAAGGTGGCATCCCTGGATGATCTCACTCAGGTATGAGGAACTATAAATCCTGATAGAAGCTTCATTTTCAAAACTATAGTTACAATCAACTCTCCCCAACATTTTCATCATGCCAACTGGCAAGGTCAGCTTTGCAAAGTGTAAGTATTCTAGCAAAATAGGAATAAACTGTAGCTCACCCTTTTCAATTGTAGGTGGATTCTCCTGCAGGGGTGTCCTGTGTCCACACCCCAAAGAGACACGTTCAAATATAATTAAGAAGCAGGACAAATCCAGAGCAGTAGCTATGACTGCAAAACTGCCCCATGTTCCCCAATAAAAGCACTTTGAGGTCATATCTGCTGCTCTGGATTTGTCATGTTTTTTACAATCATAGTTGAAAGTGTAAGTATTCTACAGAATTCAATTATGACACCAGGCAGTGTCTGACTAAGGACTCTGGGTGATGCAGTCCAACGACAAGTGAAATCAAAAGAGTGACTGTAACAGGATTCCCATATGTTCTATCTTCCTACTGAGGTCACTGCATTTTAGAAGTTGATTATGTGAAACACTCTCTCGCAATCAATGGCATAACACACAAATAATGCAGAGCTTGCCGCCATTAGCATGAAAGGTCATCTCTATCAGCCTCCCACCATGTGTACAAATCCTACTGCAAAGCCCTTGAATTTTACCTTGAGCATAATCCTGCATGGTCACTGCTGAAGACACTTTATGCCTGATATATATATGTATATATATATTAATTTATATATATATGTTCTTTTTCACAAGCATTACATCATTGGGTATCATATCTCTACAGCACAAGTTTTCTTTGTAGAAGACATGGGAAACAGATCTTCCCAAGACATAACAATATAATAAAAAGTAAGGCTAGGGTGCCAAAATCTTATAACTAGATGCAAAAAGTGCAGCTTCCTATGCCATCGCCAAAAATCTAGAAGGCCACCCATTGTAACTTCTCACTGTGCTTCAGAAAATATGCCAAAAATGACCTAGCCCCCATCTTATGAAGCACAATCTAATGAGAAAAGTGCATGGTTACCTTGAGATGCCTTTGTTGAAAGCTATGATGGGACTGAATAATTCTCTGAAGGCACTTTACCCTTTGCCTTCCAATCTAGGATGCCATTCTCAGGATACCAAAGGATTCTATTCACAGTAAGAAGCTCATGGTTGAAAAAGGTAAGAGCAAAGTAAAGTAAGGTTTGCACTGGCTAGGGTGCCAAAATTAGGGTCCTATGACCAGGTGCAAACAAGGACAGCATCCTGTACCATCACCTAAAATCTAGACGCCCACCCATTGTAAATTCTCACTGAACTTCAGAAGATACCCCTGACTAGTAAAACACGCGTCAATGCCAACGGCTAACTTTAAAATAAACTAATCCCATCTCATGGACCACAAGTTGATAAGAAAAGTGCATGGTTACCTCGAGATGCCTTTGTTGAGAGCCATGATGGGACTGAATGATTCTCTGAAGGGTGCTTTAAAATGTGGCTTTCAGCCTAAGACGCCATCCTCAGGATACCAAAGGATTCTACCTCAGTGAGAAGCTCATGGATGACTCACTGATCAACTCCAAGGAAATGATGTACACCTACTCACCCTGTTGAAGGTCTTTCTGAAGCACTGCATGGGTGTCTGATAGAGGACCAAATTAAGGCACTCCTTCCCATCCAAGCACTGGTGTCTGCTGAAAATGTGCCTTTTTATATGTGCAGCTGCCTGGGATTCTGAGGAGCAATTTATATTGATACTAAACACAGTTGACGAGATGTGTCTGCCGGCCATGTTTTAGAACCCAAAATAGCCCTGTCTTAAGGATCCTTGTGTTAAAACAAATGCGTCATTGCTGAGGCGAAAGAATAAAATGGCTCGTGTCAGCGACAACACTGCACTATGTCTGTGTTGGGGGGGGGGGGGAGAAAAAGGCAAGTTAAACCAAATTATTCTGCAACTGCCAAAATATAGCAGAGGATCTGTACAGCTTGAACGAGAAATGCAGTTGGTGTTCGTTTAAAAAAAAGGGGGCCCCTTCAGTTATAAACTTGCCATAAGCCTAGGCCTCTGCATTCATACAAAAGGGCTACTAACCTAGTTAAAAGTTGTACAAGTATGGGACCTATTATCCAAGATGCTTGGCACCTAGGGTTTTCCAGATAATAGGTCTTTCCGTAGTTTGGATCTCCATGCTTTAAGTCTACTAAGAAATAATTCATACAGGAAATAAACTTTATTGGATTGGATTGGATTAAGGATTAATTATATTTTAGTTGGGATCAAGTTGTAGTTGGGATCAACTGTTCAATTATTATAGAAAAAAAGGACATTTAAAAAAAAAAATTATTTCATTCTAATGGAGTCTACATAACGGCATACCTTAACCTATACCTGTAGTCTAATCCTTACGTAAATTTAGATTTCCTCATGTTGGCTTTCCAAAACTTTATAATCCCCTTGTTATGTTCAGTTAAATAGGGCCTTAAATGGTATTCTATTTAAATAACATATAAGAAGGTGTAAGAGCCACCTAAGCTCAACATCAGACTGGGCCAGCGGAACCCAGAATAAAACCCTGTGGGTGCTTGTGGGCCCCACCACCCCTGTAATTCTGGGGATTAGATTGCATAGGCTGCAGGTTTGTAGTGTCAAGCAAGAGAAGTTAATCATTGGGAGAAGAAGGTACATTGCAGGGTGAGGAGGAAATCATTAGGGATAGGGGGTGCTGCTGGGTGTTCGTGATGGGGGTGAGGGGGGCTTTGAGGTGGCAGCCAACAACGGGCCTTGGACAATCCAATGTAACACTGTCAGAAGTGGTGGGTTAATTAACCAATATAAACATAGAGTTAATTAAACTAGCAACTAGTTTTGAACTTGAAACTGGAGCATAATTCAAAAACAATAGAAAATAAATAACAAAGAGCAAATTAATATTTACTTACAACAGGTCCATATTTCTAACATAATAAACATGAATTCAAAGGCAAACATAACGGCGTCTGCAGTGTGCTGTCTCTATAACGTTTGTAAAAATACAAAGTAAAACGGGTATTTTCCTTTAACACAGCTGAGACTAAGCAGGCCGAGATATTACAAAAGTAATGGAATCTGGTGGGGAGCCGGCAGAGCAGAATAAGTCTGCAGAATGCATTTATTGGCATGAACACGATACATGTTGTCAAGTGATAAAGCACCTGCACTGGTATGGAACATGTAGTGTGCTCATTCCAATAAATGCCTACTGCAATCTAATTCTGTTTCGACGCCTCCGCTCCTGTTTAGATTAATTCAATGAGATTGCTAGCCCACTGGACGGGACGGCATTAGGGAACATTGTAAACACTTCTTATCTGACCAGAATATTAAACATATTGGCACCTCCATAACTTTACACTTAGCTGAGTGGAATATGTTTGGAATGAGCAGATTAAGATGGACAAACATTACTTTTATTTTATGCCGGCAAATATCCTCCAATAGAATTGTGCAGTGTTTAAGGGCTCGTCCAGTCGTCTTTGAGGCGACTAATCTCCTTGAATGGCTGGCTCGTATTGTGCACCCGCTAGCGCTAAAGTCGCCGGCGTCTATTCACACGTGGCGATGCATTTTTCAAAGTCGCTCGAAATTGCCTAGTGAGGCAATTTTGAGTGACTTTGAAAATCGTGTTGCCGTGTGTGAATAGGCGTAGGCGACTTTAGTGCAAGATACTAGCAAGCCATTCGGGGAGATTAGTCGCCAGGCAACAAATCTCCCCGAAATCTTCCCGTGTGGCCTTACCCTCATTAGTATCACTTGTTCCCACATTAATTTTATTCTGTTGTGTCTCTTTCCCTTGACAACTCCATCCCCACCTGCTCCCATCAGAAATGCGTTAAAAGACCACTTACCCCCACCCCCCTTTCCGGCATATTTTTGTCATTCTGCAATGTTTTTCTTTTACACTCAGGAGAACATTGTTAACTGCTAAATAGGGCATGATAGGGACTGGGGTTTTGGTTCATAGGATCTTTTATCCCTCTAATCATTCATATTTCATGCTCTGAATCAGGTGGGGAACTGCGTTGCGTTATTGTTGGTAACAATTGTTTGCCCTTAAAACTTGTGCTTTAGGGTTACC
>CM044437.1:14578129-14609406 GCA_024363595.1 Xenopus borealis | reverse complement strand
GAAAGCTAGAAAGAGTCAGGAGAAGAAGACAAATAATTCATAAACTGTAAAAAATTAATACTGAAGACCGATTGAAAGGTAGCTTAGAATTGGTCATTCTATAACATACTAAAAGTTAATCTGAAGGTGAACCACCCCTTTAAAGAATCAGATCAGACGGTGGTACACAACCATTGGCTCAGGAACAACATGATGGTCGCCATCCCTTTGGATGTTACTCCGAGTGGCCTCAAAGCAGGTGCTTATTTTGGAGGCCAGATTTGGTTGCATAAAAATCAGGTGTACTGCCAAATAGAGTCTCCTGTAGGCTGCCATTTCATATAGGGGCTATCAAATAGCCAATCAGAGTTGTATGTATCACCTCCAGGAACATTTTTCATGCTTGCGTTGCTCCTCATCTCTGTTTTATTTTAAGCGTGGCTCAAGGGTGAAAAAGGTTGGGCACCCCTGATCTAGGGATATCTTGTTTGGGCCCTGATCCTTTAGCTGGGATATATATATTTCTTTAATTGTCTTTAATTGGGGAAATTTGGTGTTCAGAGCTAGCTGCCTCTCTCAAAAGTCCTACCAAGATTACAAAATAATTGGTGACCAAAGGAGCATGGACTCTTAGCTTGCCCTTTTGCAGGTTTGAAATAATGATCAAAATCCATTTGTTTAGTCCGCCTCCGGGGATATCCTCTGAGCAACTGTAATTGTGATTTTTGTCACTGTCAACACTAGCTAAAGGCAATGCTTTTGTAGGTGCAGCCTTCAGCTGTAGGTAACATTGAGGTACCCCACCCTCCAGATGCCTTAGCAGCTTTGAATGTCTTCTTAAAAACATCAGACAAGGTACTCCTGTATATTGTGCTAAATCAGAATACTGAATGAAACTGAAATTTATTTTAGAATTCTTCTGCCATTGGAGATTTGTTCTTGGTTTAAGGGTTTGGAATTGGAGTCAATGTGTAAATATGCTTAGTTTATTTGTCTCATAAGACACCCTTATAATTGGTTTGTATGTTCTTAGTTACAAGCTAAGAGCACCAGTGTTCTAAAACCTTGCTATATTTTTCACTCCTTCCTAGAACTTGTTTTTCTCCAGAGCCAAACGGACCAAACTGCTATTATGAAATGATTTAGAGAGTGAACAACACAATAGAAGCTCTTCTGCTCAGAAGAAGGTGAAAGAAGCTGCCAATGGAAATAGGCTAACTCTCCATTGGCAGCTTATTGGCCCATGTATGGTCCCTTCTACTGCCTTTCATGACCAATATCTGCCCAGAAAATCAGAGACATATTGATCAGACAAGTTTAAAAGTCCTGGTTATTGCATTGGTTCATAGATGAGGTCCATGCTGCAGACCATGATTCTCGTTGTTGCCACTGGTTTGCACTCATCACACCGAAAGGTGGACATACACAGGCCAATAAAAGTTGGCTACAGACAAGTCAGCAGCTTAATGGTCCATGTAGGAGGATCGCCAATGGGCTTCCCCGACTGATATCTGGCTGAAATGATCAAACAGTTGTAAAAATCCCATTGGTGTGAGGACCACATTTGTTCCTTGCTGCGACCCTAGTGCCCACCAATCAGATCAGTCCAATTTCTCCCACCAATCAGATCAGTCCAATTTTGCCCACCCCAAGGTGGGCATTTTAGGGAAAGATCTGCTTGTTTGGCGAGAGAATCTTCAAGTGTTTGTAGAGAGGTGAGACCTGTTGCACAGAGTACTCAACTGGTGCATTGGAGTTTTGGGGGAAGATGCCAATGAACCCATTATTTGATTATTTGCCAGCTGGGACCTTTACACAGAGTGCTAGCCATAATTCTTCAATTGCATCTCAGCTCCAGCTGGGACTGTTACTTCATTTACAAGTATCAGGCAGATCTACAGATGATATTACAAGAAGCCACAACCTGGCACATAACCACAAAAAGAACAAACATGTATTGATACTTGATATATTTATGTCTGGCAAGCTGACGTATCTGTTGCTTTACACCAGTGTACAATTACACTTCCCAAGAGGGTGAAGGTGCTAACAGGTGTGTCGAGTTTGGATAAGGGTTCTAGTGTGTATAATATGGTGATCTCCTGGTAGAAGACCTGAATGACACACAAACATATGGAACAAAGTGACAGCCTGACCTTCATATAGGTGACAAAGAGTAATTGATGAGCTGCATGTCTACCTCGTGTCCTTTATTCACATGCTTCAGAAAATCACAGCCTAATTAATTACCCCTCTCCTGCCACCACCCAAGCATGCTCTCACCTCTTCATATCTGATCCCAATTCTTGCTTTGACACGGAGGAACAAAGGAGACTTCTGCTAAGGAGGGTAGAGAGCGAAGCGATAAGAGCGAGAGCTTTAGAAACAGCAGCACGTGTCTGTAGGGAAATAAGGAACGTGCGTGTACAACATATTATCTGCAGATCCTGAAGCTCAGCTTTTACAGAACTATACCAAAAATTCTCCAGTGTGCCGAGCATTGAGTTTGCCCAGAATAGTCAAGCGTTTTTGGGTCAGTAGAGGAACAATATATATATATGCTAAAAAATATGTATCTGCTAAAAACTCTATTTGAGGGCTGGATATATAAATATGTAGACACATACACCATTTAAATTAAACAGATGAACTGTTATAAAGAAAGGTAGCTTTATATATCTGTCTGGTAAATATATATATAAGTTATACACTCTCTTAAGATACCTATAGACACACACACTTGGCTTTTAACCCCCGTTTGCAGTACAATGTGTGTTAATATGAAGGGGTCAAATGATATATGAAAGCATCATTGCAAGGGTCATCTTGCTATAGTTCAACAAACGTTAAGACATTAAATAAATGACCAACCCAGATTTGGCCCAGTTCAAGTTGCCACCATTATGTTGCTTTGAGTTCCCCTAGGATGGGTAGTCTCTTAAGTCTCTTAAGTTTAGGAACCTTGGGGTTCTGCCTTGCCTGGACATTGGCTTCACCCATAGCAGTAAGACATCTAGAGGTATGTTACAGTTGTGTACTTATAATTACCTACATAACTTAGTTTGGATCATACTAGGCAGAATATTAAATCCACTTTGGGGGATATAATGACTAGTCAAGCAAGGGCCAGAGTGAATGGAATGCTGCCCCAGGACATGAAATCGTAAATATCATAAATTATAACGTAACTCAAAAATCATAAAAATAACATCTTTTATTCAAAATTACACATTAAAAAAGTTTGCAAAGCCCATGATCATCCACCTTACGCGTTTTGTACCCTCCAATACTTAATCATGGATAAGTATGACATCATTACAGTAGTCGAAATTTAAAATCAGCATAACCCCTTCCAGTCTACCTTAAAACCAGAGAATCAGAGAATAAAGTACCAATTAATTACCTAAATGGGGTGCTATTATGCTTGTCTGTAAACTGTATACATAATAATATCATTAATACATTTTGAGGTTTCTAACAGGCTTTTATATTGGTATTTATAGGACTGGGAGGGGTTATGCTGTGATTATACCATAATTGCCTATGATTAACTACCTGATGGTAAAAACTCATAAGGTGGATGAATATGGGGTTTGTACGTAAACTTTTTTAATATGTGATTTTTAATAAAAGATGTTGTTTTTATGATTTTTGAGTTAGGGGATCATTTATGATGTTTGTGGCTCAGCATTGATGTTTTTCCAGAATCCATGGCTAACACATAGCATTATTACACTAAACTGAGGAGATTTTTTTCCGTCACAGTACATATGAATTGTTTGAGCCCAAATATAAACAATTTATTTCCTTAGGTTAAATACTCAGTAAGCATTGGGCTAGAGTCAGGCAGGCCCTTGTGTTCCCTTCATCTGTCATGAGATCCAACAACAAAGGTCTTCCCTGCCATGACTTCAGCCTGCTACAATAAGCCAGAATTTCTTTTCCCCCTCCAGAAAGCCATATCTAGCACAGCAGGTGACACAGCACATCTTCCTTGAAATGTCTTTGTCTTCCTCTTTATCTAATCTACAAAGAACAGACCATTGAAAGTTCCTTTGCTTTCAAGAATACAAATGGTCCTGTACACTGCACCTTGGTGTCACTACTGTATGTTGGAGGAGAGCCCAACAAACTGACAGTGGCAACCTCATTCACTTGAAGTTGTCTCATTTATAGCTCAAGAGTGACAATTTATCTTCACTGATGAAGCACACTTCTCACTTTTTTTGGAGAGCAGAGAGGACTGGCCCATCCTTAGGAATACTGTTATATACACACAATAAGCTCTCTGTTTCAATTTGTAAAATGAGGGCAGATTATCCCCTTGTGATTACTGCAGGTGGCCTATGGCACAAGGAGTAGGGAAACCCATGTCCATGCCATATGCTGGGGGTGATAGGGACTTTGCTAAAACCCTTACACATGATGTTTAGAACAAATACTGAGCTCTTGTAAGGTATTTATGGGATATTGCAATGCTTGTATAGGATAGGATAGTAACTAGATAAGACGAAGAAGGAGGGTATAGATTTGAAACAGGATAGAATAGGTGGAGAAGAAGGACAGACTGGAATGGATGGAGAAGTAGGAAAGATAGGAGCAAAATGAGCATTTGTAGAAAAAGAACAGGTTGGAGAGGGCACAGAAGCATGACAGACTAGAATGGGACAGAGATGGTGAGAAACAGGACAGACTAGAGCCAAATGGAGAAGCAAGTCAGGAACAAGACCAAAGCAGAATCAAAGTCAGGAGTAGTGATGGGCGAATCTCCCACGATTCACTTCGCCGAAAAATTCGCGAATTTCTAGAGAAATTCGCGAATCGGCGAATAATTCGTGAAACGAGTCGACGGGACGCTTTTCACGCGCGTCACGTCAACTTTGACGCGCGTCGCGTCGTTTCATTTTCGGTGCATGTCGCGTCGTTTTCGGCGCGTCGCGTCAAAAACTACGCGCGACTCGTTTTTTCGACAAAATTTCGCTCGGCGAAATTTCGTTGGTGATTCGCGAATTTATTCGCCAGCGGGGAATCGCGGGAATTCGCCGCGAATTCGACCCTGGCGAATAAATTCGCCCATCACTAGTCAGGAGTAGCTAGAGCCTTGGACAAGTTCCAGTGCTCAGGAAACAACAACATTGCTCATGCCAGGAAACAATGAAACAGAAGGCCTTAACTGGAGAGTATTGAACTCTGGTTAGCTAAACCATACCAGCCAAACGGGTTGCAGGGATTTTGTAGACACGTTAGGGAAGGAAATGCAGCCTTCTTGCTGCCTTACTGGCCCATTGGTTTGAGGAGGGCAGTAACTAAGCTGGATGTCCTGGGTTCAAATCCAACCTGAGACTTACAGCTGATTATTTATGGAAAAATGATGTATAGGTATTATTCAAAAGAAGTCAAATGTGATCTATATATCCTAGACATCTCATGCAGTATAATACAGCAATCTTTGACTTAATCATAAACCTTATTTTAAGTCAATTGAAAAAAAAACTTCTTCAAAATGATGAGGCAGATGGATGATACAAACACTATGTTTCTTGCTCCAGACTAGATGAGTTATAATTATGCAGCTAAAGTCACAACGAGCAATATAAATATCCACAAGTGAATAGTAGAGAGAGTGCCATCAGCAAAGATTATACAAAAGCTGATTAAATACTTTGTACTGTACTCAGCGCAGACAAAGATAAGATTTAGCTTTTTTGTTATGATCGCAGAGGAGAAAAACAAAAGCTTCTCAATGGAAACTGCTTAGACCGAAACAAAAAAAAAAAAAATGTTATTTCTCTGATTGACTTTTCAATGAAAGGAGAGAAATGAAGCACCTGCTCGAAAAAGAGAAGAACCAACGACGGAGGGAGGGAAAAAAAGGTGGTAAGTTTAGTAACAGCCCTGCAGGAAAGTAAAAATAGACCTGTGTGTCCCATCCCAAACAATGCTGGGCTGTTTGTGTTCACATACAGAGAAAGAGACACTACATGTAGACAGTTGTGTGAATATTTCATAACAGATCAACATTGTCTATTGCTGTTTGTTATTAAAGTGGTATCCAAGCTCCAGAAGGCATTTATTCTTCACAATTGATGTTTGGGGGTTTCTAAGGCCTTCCAGCAAACTACACAGGAAAACATTAAATAACCAAGTAAATAACCTGCCCTTCCTTCCCAAAGAGCTCAATGTAGAAGAGCATGGCTGGTTTTAGGGTAGAACTTGCCCCAAGCCCTTAATATCACAGGGGCTCCTTGTGGATTTGTCAATCTTCCCGCAACCAGTAGGACAATTAGATTTGGCAGTGTCCAGATCACTGCCTTCCACCAATCCAGTTGACCAAGTAATTGCCTACAATGCAATGACCAATCAGGTTTCTCTAGCAGGAACCTGGAAACTGCAAAACGTATTGTTCTGGAGACATTCTCATCCAACCCTGGACTCAGCAGAGCAATGAAATTAGTGTTTTGGGTGCTCAAGTACCGTGGGAACAATAAGCACAAGGTTAGGGAAAAGTAGTCTGAGATAACTTGAAGGAAGTTATATATATTGCATTGAGCTCCCTTATGGGAAATATGTTGAGAAAGCTAAAAGGGCATATTGCCCTTATCTATAAAATCATGTTGTTAAGTCTTTAAACGTTCAATTGCCTTTATGTTGCCATTCTGGAAATACCTGCTCCCTACTCATACACTTACTTTAAAGCTTTCTTTTCGCTGCGGATTCCTCTGGAGGAGTCTGGCGTCCCCGCTGTTTCCAGAGAGTTTTTGTAGCGTTTTCCCTGCAGGGAATAATAGAAATATATGTAAGCGGCTGATTTGATGGAAAGAGACAATTCTAAAAATAATCCTTCTTAATAGCCAGTTGTTCTTATGGCAAAAAAAAAAAGAAAACCCAAATTATGAGGCAGCCATGTATATAAAATAGACCCAATATTCTGGCGGCCTCGTACAGGAAGCTGACATTTCCAGCCCACTAGCAATTTGTTATTCCCAATGATGGTTTTGCTTCTAACTCTTTCGTTTGTTTGATTGATTATATTGGCATTGAAACACTGAATGTAATTCTAAGCCACTTCTTACTATTAGTGATGGGCGAATTTATTTCCGCGATTCACAGCAGGTGAATAAATTTGTGAAACGCCAGCGAAATTTCGCCCTGGCAAAAATTCGCTGGAATCTTGTTTTGGACACGCGCGTCCGTTTTTGGACGCCGGCGCCTGTTTTTTTTTCGACACCAGCAATGGAAGCCCGGCATCCAAAAACGGATGCGCGCGTCCAAATTTTTTGCCGTTTTTCAAATTTCGCGAAAAATTCTGCGAAACGCCACCAATTCGCCCATCACTACGTACTATACATTTATTAAACTTTTTCCATTTGCTCTAAAGTTGTTTGTGTCGCTGCTGTTGAAAGGGATGTCTGTCTCTTTCTATGTCCTGCACTCACTCCCGGGTTCTGACTCCGAAAACAATGTAGCAGACATCAGTTCTCCTCTCTCTCTCAGTCTGTAAATCAGAGGGTTTTTTGCTTTATTGTTTTAGACAGATGCTAAGGGCAATGAAGGTCTGGCATGCCTGAAAATTCATTTCTATTGAAGGCGTTTTTGTTTGAATACATTATTTAAGTGTTTTACCAGCAGTCTGTCATTGCCCTTAGGGTCATTTACAACAGTGAATGAAGTGTGTACAATTAAAGGAACAGTAACATAAAAAAACAAGTAATAAAAATATAATAGCCTTTCCCTGCACTGGTAAAAATGCTGCGTTTGCTTCAGAAGCCCTACTATTGTTTATATAAATAAGATGCTGTGTAGCAATGGGGGCAGTCATTCAAAGGAGAATAGGCTCAGGTTACACAGCAGGTAAGCTCTGTAGAACATAATGGTGTTATCTGTTATCCACTAGTTTCTGAAGCACTCACTTCAGTTTTACCAGTGCAGGACAACAGTACATTTTCATTACTTTAAAAAAATTTAAAGGATCCTCACAATGGATCATCGCCCTGTTGCCTTTTCTGAAGAGAAGCGCAAGCGGAGTTTCAGTAAGTTATTTCTTAAAGTGGACCCGTCACCCAGACACAAAAATCTGTATAATAAAAGTCCTTTTCGAATTAAACATGAAATCCAATTTCAAATTTTTATTAAAGCATTTATAGCTGTTTTAAGCTCATTTAAAAATTTCAGCTGTCAATCAAATATTGTCTGCCACTCCTCTATGCCTTAGGCATAGAGGCGGGGCAGACAGTTACTTTCACTTTCCATTCAGCACTTCCTAGATGTCACTGCTCTCCACACATTCCCCCAGTTCTCTTAACCATTTAATTGTGTAGCCAGGACATGGGGATAGACATCGGGTCCCCCATTCTGGTGCACAAACAAGATTCTGAGATGATGCAAGGCTTGTCTTAATAACAGTGTCCACAAAATGGCTCCTGCCTGCTTGCTAGAATTAGACTGAAGAAAACAAGATTAAATAATGTATATAGTGTAATTAATGTTCATTTTGCTTGACTAATGTGATAAAACAGGATTTTGAATATTTTTTTGGGGATGACGGGTCCACTTTAATAAAGACTTTATGATTTTAAAATGTAATATGTTTTGCTGTTTTTTTTCCATAGTATACTAACAAATTTTTTTTAAAAAAATTGTTACTATTTTACTGGTCCTTAAATTTTTTGGTGTTACTGTTCCTTTAAGGCCCCCAGACACGGGCCGATAAAAGCTGTGGACAGACCGAGTCCGAGCTTATTGGCCCGAGTGTGAGGCCATCCGACTGCTTCCCCGATAGATATCTGTCCGAAGGTTATAAAACCTAGTCGGATCACGGACGCATCTGTGCGTGTATGTGGTCCAGTGATCTGACCGCCCGTATCGCCTGCATTCTGATCCAAACGTTGGGTCCTATGGCCCACGATCGGATCAGCCCGATGCAACATCGCCAACAAGCAGATTTCTGCATCTATGGCCAAATTGCCGTGTTTTTCACCCACAAAGCAGTGTTTTCCTCATAATACCAATATAGTAGCAGTCGATGCATCATAAGGATCATGTAGTTGCTTGCAGAGTGGCCACCTTTTTAGAATAAACAAAACAGACTAGGGGTAGGGTGATGGCAAAGGGGGCAGAACTATAATATCATGTATCTTTCCAGGAGGAGAAGTGAAAGAGGAATTGGAAAAGAACGGGTAAATTCTAGGAGGGCTGTGGGTGGATGAGGGGCTTAGAGGAAAACTAAAGCCTAACTAAAGAAGTAGGTAGAAATGTTGTACATGATGTTTTGTGCTTGTGTACCAGCCCAAGGGAACCACAGCCCTTTACCAGTAAAGATCTGTGTCTCCCCAGTAGATGCCCCAGTAGCTCCCCATCTTCTTTTCTGATTCTGATTCACTGATTCACATGCTCTGTGCTGCTGTCACTTACTGAGCTTAGGGACCCACTCACAATATACAGTAAACATAGGGGCAGATTTATCAAATTCACATGAAGCATTTAAGTTCGATCGAATTTAAAAGAAAAAATTCTAATTTGAATTTTCAAATGTTTTTGAAGACCACTTCGACCAGTGAACTTTGAAAATTTGATCGAATCGAATTATTCGGATAAAAATCTGTTCGACTATTCGACAGTCGACGCAATTCCCCTTTAAATTTTTATTCGACTGCCTAGTTCGCCAGATCAAAGCTACCGAATTGGGTTTAATTATTATTGATCGAATAAAAATATTCAATTGAATGGTTAAAATTGTTTGAATCGATCGATGTTATCTATCGAATTGCGGTAAAATCCTTTAAATTCGAAAAATTAAGGATTTTTATTCCCCAGCTATTCACATGGTCGAATTCGAAGAATAGTAAAGCTGCCCCATAGTGTAATAGAAATACAGTCACAATATAAGGCTGATTAGTCATTAATACAGATAATTATTACATCAAAGCACAGAAACCAGTGCAATTAGCATCAGAATTTAATAATCAGACCTGTAGCATCAGCTTATATTACAGACCAACCTAATTTTCTTCTGCTGGATAATTAGTGACGACCCCTAAGCTTAGCTTCTCAACAGCTGCCCAGAGCCCACTGAGCATGTGAGTGTCACAGACACTTTCCAAGATGGTGACCCCCTGTGACAAGTTTGAAGTCCTGGATCATTTCTGCTATTGACAGGCTGAAACTTTAGGCTGGTGCAATAAGTTCAGTATATAAAATATGGCATTTCTAGCCATATCCATATTTAGGGTTTAGTTATCCTTTAAGGGGACGGGCAAGGGACTGAACTTCAGGCTATTACATTTTTTACCAGCAATTTGCTGGTAAATTAGTAATACTGGGCTCAGACTTGGCAGGCCTATAATTATATTAACTGTCATTATTAGGGATGGCCGGATGTTCGCGAACGTCGCGCAACGTTTGCCATTTTGGGTTCGCGTTAGTTGGCGCTTTTTTTTTGCCCTCTCACCCCAGACCAGCAGATACATGGCAGCCAATCAGGAAGCTCTCCCTCCTGGACCACCCCTACACCCCCTGGACCACTCCCCTTCCCTATAAAAACCGAAGCCCTGCAGCATTTTTTCATTCTGCCTGTGTGTGCTTGGAAGAGATAGTGTAGGGGGAGAGCTGTTAGTGATTGATTTGAGGGACAGTGGATAGTAAGTTTGCTGGCTAGTAATTTGCTTGATACTGCTCTGTATTGGAGGGACAGAAGTCTGCAGGGATTTGAGGGACATTTTAGGTTAGGTAGCTTTGCTGGCTAGTAATCTACCTTCTACTGCAGTGCTCTGTATGCAGCTGCTGTGGGCAGCTGTCCTGCTTCTGATCTCATCTGCTGACTGCTGTAATAACCCAATAGTCCTTGTAAGGACTGCTTTTATTTTATTTTTTGTTGTTTTACTTTGCTACTATAAGAGCCCAGTGCTATTAGTCTAGCAGTGTTGGGGAGTGGGACTGGTGTGCTACTGTGCTGCTCCTAGTAGTTCAGCAGCACCAACCCGATTTTTTTTTTTTTTAATATTCATTTTTTTTTTTAATTTAATTTTTTTTTTATTTTACTACCGCTGTAGTAGTGTATACGTTGACCTAGTAGGCATTATTTGCCCTGTAGGCATTTTTTGCCCAGTGTGTTCTTCAAACAACTGCCATCTAGCTGTGTGAGCTTGTTCACATTCTGTCTAAATATCAATAATATTACAGTGTCCACAACCACCTGAGTGATGTTTTTCAGGCAGTAATAATATATTTTATGTAATCCGTATCCACCGCTGTAGTAGTGTATACGTTGACCTTGTAGCCATTGTTTGCCCAGTCTTTAACCAAGTGCCACGTAGCTGTGTGAGCTTTTTCACATTCCGTGTCCAGAAACATCACCTGAGTGACGTAGTGTGATTTCTGCCCTTTACAGCACAAAACGCAGCGCTGTGTCAACAATGTATTTTTTAGAAACATTTTTGCCCTTGATCCCCCTCTGGCATGCCACTGTCCAGGTCGTTGCACCCTTTAAACAACTTTAAAATAATTTTTCTGGCCAGAAATGTCTTTTTTAGCTTTTAAAGTTCGCCTTCCCATTGAAGTCTATGGGGTTCACGACGTTCGCGAACCGTTTGCATTTTTGACGCAAGTTCACGAATATGTTCGCGAACTTTTTTTCCGATGTTCGGGCCATCCCTAGTCATTATACAAAAAATGGGTGGAGTTCCCCTTTAATTTGATCTGAAATATTGTAAGCTTAACAAGGCAGAGGAACAACTCCACAATAGCTTTGAATGTATGTATTTATATATAAACTGGATTCATTTTAGTTAGAGAAAATACTCCAAAACAATGCAAATAGATAAACATTACTATCTTAAGATTTAAGGGGATGACATTTTTCTTTACAAACACTACCATGTTTATTTTATTTCATGCACGCCTCAACCAGCGCTGGCCATTTTCAAGCAAATTACATATTTTAAAATTACAGTGGGTTGTTCCGTTCCCTCGTTAAGCTTTATTATCTCAATCACATTTAATCCTGTTAAGAGCTCAAAATCCTCCAGTGATGTAAACATTGGGCTTCAGATAAGATCTTGGGTCTGAACAATGTTCAAAAGATAAGCTGGAGAATCACCCATAAAGCATGGCGCCGAGGAGGAGCATGAATCATTTAATTATACACCATACACATGATTGAGATGTTATGCTTTATAAATGACTTTACTAAGGGTAATCCCAAACCAGAAAGCTCTTATCCATAGGAACGCCATCTCTCATGCAAATAATTCTAAAAACAATTCCACTTTTTTGTAATTTTTTTTTTTAATGATTTCTAGGGATGGACGAATTTATGCGCAGTGAATTCCCGCGATTCACTGCCGGCGAATAAATTCGCAAAACACCTGAAAAAATTCACCTGGCGAGAATTCGCCTTAAAAAAACACGACGCGTGCCGAAAGCGGTGCATCGAATACGGCACGACGTGTGATGAAATTGGTGTGTTGCGCGTTTGTTTAGCGAATTTTTCGCCAATTCACGATTTCACTGTAAATTCGCAAATGTTTTGCCGAAGCAAATCTGCCTAGATTCGCCCATCACTAAAGATTTCCTTTTTGCCTGTAATAAAAAAACAGTATGTTGTACTTGATGGTAATTAAGCTGCACAAATCTATATTGGAGTATTGTGATGGTCATACAAATTATGGAAAGATCCCTTATTTGGAGAACCCCCGGTCCCAAGCATTCTGGGTAATAGATCCTATACCTATAACCATCACTTTTTGTTATAATTGTTAGTTAGGACTGGAGTCATAAATGTGTGTGGGGGGGGTCCTTTAGTTAACTCAGGCAGCTATGTCCCTTTTCCTTGATTGTCCAATAGATGGCAGTAGTTTAAAGTATAAAAAGGTTTAGCCCCATGTGCTCAGGGTCTGTCCTGGGACCTTGCCTCACTGGGAGGCATTACTGGTCCAGGCTTGCCGGTGGAAAGTTAGATAAGAGCTATTTATTGATAGTGAGCATTATAATAATCACTCTAGAAGTGAGAGTAAGTACAGGGTAGCTAGTGAGCAGCATCTGCTCCAACGAGGAGAAGTAGTAGGGTTAGGACCCCCATGGTGTGTGAACCACTAGCTCAGTGACTCAGTGGGTGAGGTGAGGACCAGTGAGGGTGCCAAGAACCAAGACCCCAAACTGACTATCCCATACCTCAAATGTTTGGGAAAAAAAATGTTAGCAAAACTGCTCTAGCGACAGTCTCTTTTGCTAGTGAATTGTCTATGTCTCTGCGGATAGGATTTCTGGGGAATTTTCCATTTTTTAAACCTGCCTTCATGTCTCGCCAAATAGTTAAAAATGGCCTCTCTTCTTTACATGTATTCAGTCAAGATATGTTCACGGCATACAAATGCTTCCCTCTCTACTTTATGAACTGGGGACAGAAATGGAAGATTTGCAGCGTTTATAAATAATAAATATCCCCCTTTAATTGGCACGCTAGAAATGCTTCCAAGTTTCCAGTGCCGGGCGGCTTACTTTGGAGAATAGGATGCTCTTCATTAGTGTCACATGAAAGGTTACGTGTGTTTAGCACACTGACGTGTGATAATGGAGCAACACAAAGGCGGATAAGGAAATACGCTCAAGCAGCTTGGGCCCATGGTTTTACACGGATCAAGCCGATCATTTCCCTTCATTTTCTGCCCATAAGTCCCCATTATGGCCATTATTTCGTAGTCAACATTTCCTGCGGAGAGCAGATGAGAGAGCATTTTACATGAAGTATCAAAAGGATGAAACTTGGCTGCACCAGCCAGTGATGACGTCCCTCTGACTAACCTGTTTTATATATAGTTTTACTTATGAATTATTAACTCCCTTCCAAATGTGGCAGGCAGGAGAGAACAGATTTTAATGGGGAATGGAAAGAAGAACAGAGGCCGTGCTTCTATAAGGAACAACTACATGTACAGCCACATTTTTCCCACCCCGAGGAGTTAGATTAAGCTTTCTGGACGTAAATGGAGTCTGAAAGAATAAACTGTTTCTAAAGGAATAAACTGTTTCAAAGGGATTCAGTTATGATTTTTATTGTGTAGTTTTTATTTCTAAGTTACTGTCTGTTTACACTGCAAATGATTTACTCTCTCATGTAAAATATCATTCCTAACCCAACAAGTTTATTTTTTTAGTTGTCATATTGGTGTGTAGCTGCATCTCAGGTGATTCGTTTACAGAAAGATCCAGTACTGCACTATGGAACTGCTTTCTAACAGGCTATTGTTTCTCCTACTGTAACTGAAGGAGTCGCAGTGGGACTTGGATTTTTTACTATTGAGTGAAGTTCTTATATTTAACAGGGAGCTGTTATCTTGTTTCAGGGACATGCTATTTTGTTACATTCCCATTGTTCTGCTGACGGGCTGCTTGCAGTGCAGCAGTAAAGAGTGACTGAAGTTTATCCGAGCACAAGTCACATGACAGAGGGCACCTGGGAAATTGACAGATTGTCAGATTTCAAAATTAAATATAAAAAAATCAGTTTGCTCTTTTGAGAAACGGATTTTAGTGCAGAAGTCTGCTGGAGAAGCACTATTAACTGAAATCGCTGAGTCTTTATTAAAAAAAATAACTTACCGAATCTCAGCTTGAGCTCCTCTTCAGAAAAGGTGATGTGTGTACGGCGCTCGATTCCTCCTCCCTGCCTTCCTTATAGGATATAGCCAGAGAGGAGAAATCAAGCACCGCACAATGGATTGTCGCTGTCTCCTTTTCTGAATAGGATCGCAAGCGGAGTTTCTGTAAATTTCTTAATAAAGTCTTAGCTATTTCAAAGTTTAATTTGTCTTTGTGGTTTTTTTTTCATTGTATGCTAATGAATTTAAAAGAAAAAAATTAATGTTATCAGGCGCCCGGCAGAGTTTAAAGTGATATTGACGCATCTAAGCCAATAGCTATATTAAACATGAACCTGGCATACAACAATCCTTAGGTTGAGCAGTTAGGTATTTCTTTGTGATGCTTCTCATTCTCAACACTGGCAATTTTCCATGTAGATTGTGCTTTCTATTCTGTAGGGTCTTCCTACACCAGACATAATCTATCAGTCTGCAGAAGTGGAGGATCCCTTAAACAAGCTGGGGACCAGGAATGGAATGCTGCCAGTAAAATGCAGTATACTTTGCATAGCAATATTCTTAAAGTGATACTAACAGTAAAAAAACACTGCTCTTCTAAATATGAATGTACATTAAAAGTTGCCTATAGGTCATGTTGATGGTTTTTCACTGATAGGGCAGATTTCTGTTAGTATTTTTACTAGCTTAGCTCTAAATGATGCCTTTCCCATTCGAAACGATTGATTGTAGGCATGAGCTGTTTACAGAACTAAATACTAAGTTCTTGGTACTCCATAAACAAAAGATCAATCCAAGCTTCTCTTTATTCTCTTGTGCAACACACTCTACATTCATTTCTTCTTCCTTTCCTTCTCTAGCCAAGCAAGTATTTAACTGAAGATGCTGGGAGCTGTATTTGACAGTTGTAGAACTGCTCTACAGCAGTTTCTACCCCCATCACCCTGTATTTTTTCAGGCTGCATGTCCTATTGCAGAAACCGATTATTTTACCTGCACTAGACTGATTGGAGATTAATTTAGATTGTTTGCTCTGGGTTACTGGTTGGACATATTTGTTCTGAATTAGTAAAATACCCTCTTTTTTGTGAAAACTGTCAAATAAAAAAATTTTTATGCACTCGCATAGAGCTTTATAATTGGCTTGTATTACTTTATCTGTAAGGAATTCCAAAAGCTTAATCGTCAGGAAACCTTGAAGATTCCACCTTTGTCATCACGAGAAACATTTTTCAACAGTCCAGAGTGCTGAATGCTAGTCCTTGAATCAGTTATCTATGGGTTTTAACCACAACTATAATATATATGTTTCTCTGAAGGGGACAGCATTTTTGAGATTGTTCAGTGGGTACCAGAATATTGTTAAGATTGAATTGTCGGTCATGGAAAGGCTACTACTTTTAGCTACAACATGTTGGATGCAACTCCCCTTCCAACTGCAACCAAACTGGAATTCCAGGGTGGAAATGCTGCATTTGAGTAGAAAAAACCCCATATGGTGGTACCTTACTATTTACCCTCAATTTTTGTAGTTAATTTGGTCACTTCAGTAGCACTTCCATTGTATTTAAATATGTTTTTACTTAGCTTTTGAGGGGTTGTAGCACCCCCACACCCATCCCTATAAATGGTGGTCCCATGCCTTTAAAAATAGTCTTTGGTTTGGGCAGGCTCTCTCTCTCTTACAAGCCACAAGCGGGGGAGGAATAAGCCTGTAGAACCAATACTGTGGGCCAGTGCTGTACTGTGGACCACCTCCAATCGTTCACGCATGCGCAGAAGAGGACAAGTGACTTTGCATGCGTGGAAAAGCCAGTGATAGCCATTCAAAAGGACTGCAGGAAAACATCTGATTGGTTGCTATGGGGCAACTTGCATGCTGAACCAACTTGCTCAAAAGAACCGCTGTAATAAGATCTTTTCAAAGTTATTAAATGCTGCCATCTATACCCCTCTAGATGTATAGGGCCCTTATGATCGACTGTCTAGCTTATATCTGGCAAAATATCATCCAGATATCTATTGGGCATGTTTGTAAACAAGTACCAGCTCATTGATGAGGTCCTCATCCAACCAGTCCTACAGCATGATTTCATAATAAGCCCCAGGACTTGATTAGATCTACCCAATTTCTCCCGTTAATGGGTTCCAAGGTTCTAGAGACTTGATTGGTGTAATAGAGAGCCCAGAGGCCAATCTATATGCTAGGAATCTGTCTCATTACTCATGCACATGCATCTTGTCAAACAGATGTCTTGAAATGAATCAATAGGACAAAGAAGTAAGGTTGAATAATCAACCTCGTTAACATAGCGGGGCAAATATGCAAATAGAATCCTAGCAAATGCTATATAGTTGTTGCTTCAAGTCTACTGGCAATTGTACTGCTCAGAACCAGGACCTTTTGGAGTTCTTCTTGTATGATAATGTAGTTAGAAAGTAGGGGTTCAAAAAACAAGTTATAAAACATATTTTATGACAGATGTGGAGCTGTCAGGCCTGTACATGGTCTTGCAGTTCCACTAACAGCTCCATACTCCATCTGAGCCAACAAAACACGGATATGACAGATGATCAGCTCATGGCATGAAAAACTCGAGGCATCTGTTATAATCACAGTCTAATGCACTAGTGGGCTTCACAGTGATAAAACTCAAACATAATTTGGGTTTCAAAGTATCAGTAAAAGAAAGGGTGGCTCAAGAGCAGTAACTGTAAGGGGCACAAAATGATGGAATTGGTGGTGAAAGATTCACTCAATACCATGCATCTCCTTTCTTGAGTTCACTACTGACTCCTGTTATATTCAAATGTCCCCTGGATGTGCCAGATTATAGGGATGATAGAATTGTCCATAACCAGACAATTTAATATGATATGGTGACCGTTCACATAGTCAAAGCCCACCCATACTGAAAAGTGTAGAGAATATTTTATTCTATTTATGAATATAGGAATATGAGACTGGTAATGTGGTTCATTTTCTCTGTAATGTTGTATATTAGTGTATATTATTCTTTCATTGTGAGATTTGGTGGATGAAGACTGAGGCACAGCAGGACCAGAACGTTTGAGCTGGCTGCCGGAGTGTTTCTCTTTCTTGTTGGGAAGCAAGAAAATTGTACTTGTTATTGTTGTTTACCAAGAAGAGTAACTCTTATGATTCTTGAGAGGAGATATTATCTTGTCTGCGTGGATGAAAACCACTAAAGTGCTTAGATGATTTAAAAGGCAATCAGTGTTTCTTATATGATAGGAACTAATTGGTGATGGGACAGGCTTCCTAAAAATATTTCTGTCTGAGCTGGGGAGACATTACAGCAATTGTGGAGTTATTTATCAAGAAGGGACAATGAAATCAGCATTACTACCTTGACCTTTCTAACCACAATTCTCTTTTACTGCATATTTAACTGCAAAAACCCAAACTAGGTGAATATACACATGATGATTCATGAGTCCAACTGGCAGATAAAAGAATTGAACTACAATGTGGTGAATGGATCTGGACTACTTGTGAGGGATTCTATGGAGGATGAGTCATTCAGGAAAGGATTGATTGGGCTCACAGGGGATGAGAAGGGGGTTTGAAGGAACGGGATCAAGAACAGAGCGATGAGGGCAAAGAATAAAGGTCGGGCAGGATAGGGACAGAGAGAGCAAAGAGAACATGACTGGAACTGAGCAGCAGGAGAAGAGGTGATTGGACAGAGTGGAGCAGGACTGACCAGATGAAGAATCAGGAATAGGCATAGCAGGAAAGGACAGTGCGGGCCAAGAAGCAGAATCTGAAACAGGAACAGAACAAGAATAATGCAGGAGTGAGAAGAAGAGTCGGGACCAAGAGCCAGGAGGGAGACAAGAACAGGTCAGTGTGCAGGAGCAGAAACCAGAGGTAGGAACAAGCTACAGTGCTCAGGAAGCAATATCAATGCTCACGCACTGGCTGTGAGGAGGGTTGTGAGGAGAGCCCATTTAGGCTTACCCCACCCAACAAGTAACGGAACTAGGCGAGGGCGGACCCTGATGCAGACCATGCAGCCAGGCCCCCTCCCCAATCATCTGTGTGGAAGTTCTATTGCACAGCGGTCGACTACAGCCGGCTGCAGCAGGGGTGCAATCTGCCGGGGGGCCCTGCGGGTTTGAGGACCCTGGCCCAATTGCACCCCATGCTCCTCCAGTAGCTATGCCACTGCACCCAACCAATAAGGCTGCTGCAGTGTAAGGGAAACCAGGTGTAAGAGAGATAAGCACATGCTGGCTGCTCTTGTGTCCAGTGGTCAAGGCGAGCAACCAACAACCAAAATGTACTAGGCTCAAGGCCCAGCAGAGAATTACACCACTCCTGAATCAGGCCCATCAGTAAGACCAAGAAGCCCCAGAATCAGAGATCTAAGAACAAATATCTATGTGTAAATCCTTATAAATATCATACTTCCAGTCAGTGGACCCCAACCATGGGCACAAAGACATGCCTGTCACATCACAATGGCACCAGCAGAACTCAGACCAGTGTCAGGTCCATGAGAAGATCAGTGAAATGAAGGCAATTAAGAAGCAATTCTTCTTACTCGAATGAGCAAGCAAGAGCCCAGTTTGTAAAGTCATTTCTGGTCAGAAATTCCAGAATCAGTTGAAAAGCAAACACTGGCTTGAAGAATGCAAATTTATCAAAGAGTGAAGTTAAGAGTGAAGTTCCCGCCACTAGAGGGATCTTCATTCATTTATATGGGATTTTTGAAGGTGTATTTATCAAAGGGTGAAATTTCACTTTCACCCATTGATAAATACGCCTTTCAAAATCCCATCGAAATGAATAGAGAGCTGCAGAATTTCCCTTTAGTGGCGGAACTTCACTCTTAACTTCACTCTTTGATTAATCTTCCCCCTAACTTCACTCTTTGATAAATATACCCAGTCTCTAAGATCCATCATACAATAGCATATATCCTTGGTAATAGGGTATGGTGACTTATAGGCTAGGGTTTCAATGAGGGGCTATCAGTCCTTAATAGTGATGGACGAATCTATCCTGCTTCGCTTTGCCGAAAATTAGCGAATTTCCAACGAAATTCGCGAATTGGGGAAAAATCCGCGAAACGAGTCGCGGCATGTTTTTTGACACGCGTCGCATCATTTTTTACGTTCCAAATGAATCTAGCCGCCATTCATTGATTTGAATAAGAGGGAGAGATAGGAGAGGGCCTGAATATGAATATGAGCAATAAAAAGTAGCAATAACAAAACAATGGTAACCTTAAAAAGCATCTCTTTATGGATGGGGTCTGTGACCCCATATTTGAAAGCTGGAAAGAGTCAGAAGAAGAAGGTAAATAATTAAAAACTAAACATGCTTAGAAATAGCCATTCTATAACATACTAAAAGCTAACTTGAAAGTAAATTATTGCTAATAAATTGAAATAAGTGTTTTATTCCAGTTTATATAGAAAGTGAGCCTGTACTATGGTGCAAATAGAGATCCACTCAGCTTCCATGAAGATTGCTTCGGCACGACTATTCCTGTAGGGCCCATTCATAATGTTTGTTTAATCTCCTTTCTAACAACAGGCTCATTATAATTTTTAGCTCCAGGCCTGTGAGGTCCTTCAAGGAGAACAAAAGCATGGTGTGCCAATTTGTTAGGAATAACCGGTGACTAAATGGTTTACTTTTTACCCCTGAGTGACACATGCTCAGTAGAGTCATTTTTGGGAGTTTCCTGTACTACCCAACCCAGATTAAATAAATGCAAAGGAGACCTCTTCTCCTCAAAGAACTGAAATGAGATGTGATTTATAAAACAGGGTTTCTCTAATGGGAATTTCAGCCATGCTTGCTGTCCTTCTAATAAATAGAGTATCTGCCATGCGGGTCCAACAGCAGGCTGGAAATTGGAAGCAAGGCATACAGCAGACTCATTGGCATCCCCAGATCAAAGCCTGGATTCCAAAGACAAGATATTTTACAGCCAGATGGAGAACAGCTTCAAACTCTCATAAATCTAAGGCAGGAAACAAAGAGGAATTGTCTTTATTCAATAAGGGGTTTGGGTTTGCTCTGAAAGTCCAATTACCCTACCAATATTAAAGTGGAGTTTCTTTTATTATTGAAATATTGCTTTATTTATTTATGCTCAGGCGCCAATAAAGAAATGGTAATATTTGAAAGCAAAGAACCATCTTGAAGCTTTAACAATGCCTAAATTATAAACAGTGAAATCCGCTGGGACAACAGGGCCAGCAGGATACCAGGGTGCAGATATGGGACCCATTTTCCAGAAAGCTGTGAATTACAGAAAGGTCATCTTCCATAGACTTCATTTTAATCAAATAATCCAAATTTTTAAAAATGGTTTCCTTGTTTTTTTTCTCTGTAATAATAAAACAGTAGCTTGTACTTGATCCCAGCTGAAATATAATTAGTCTTTATTGGAAGTAAAACCCATCCTATTAGGTTTAAATAATGTTTAAATTATTTTCTTTTGTAGACTTAAAGGGGACCTGTCACCCATATAAATTTTTCCAAATCCTATTTTATCATGTTAGTCAAGCAAATTAAACTTTAATTACACTGTAAAAATCATTTTCATCTTGTTTCTTTCCTTCTAGGAATTCTTAATTATAACAAGCAGGCCGGAGCCATTTTGAGGACACTGTTATTAAGGCAAGCCTTGTATCATCTCAAATTCTTGTTTGTGCACCAGAATGGGGGACCATGCACTGGTTACACAATGAAATGGTTTATAAAACAGGGGTAATGTGGGGAGAGCAGCGACATCTAGGAAGTGCTGAATGGAAAGTGAAAGTAATTGTCTGCCCCGCCTCTATACCTAAGGCATAGAGGCGGGGCAGGCAATATTTCTTTGACAGCTGAGATTTTCAAATGAGTTTACAGCTATGAATGCTTAAATAAAAAAAAAATAATTTAAGCAAAGGACTTTTGTTATACAGATTTTTATATCTGAGTGACAGGTCCATTTAAAGGGGTTGTTCACCTTTGAGTTAACTTTTAGTATAATGTAGAGAGTGATATTCCGAGACAATTTGCAATTGGTTTTCATTTTTTATTGTTTGTTTGTCTATTTAGAGTTTTTTAGCTTTTTATTTTTATTTTATTCAGCAGCTCTCTAATTTGCAGTCTCAGCAATTTGGTTTCTTGGGTACAAATTACCCTAGCAACCCTGCATTGATTTGAATAAGAGACTGGAATATGAATAGGAGAGGGACTGAATAGAATGATAAGTAATAAAAAGTAACAATAACAATACATTTGTAGCCTTACAGAGCATTTGTTTTTAGATGGTGTCAGTGACCCCCATTTGAAAGAAACTGAAGAAAATTGCAAATCATTAAAAAACTATGAAGAATAAATAATGAAGACCAAGTGAAAAGTTTCTTAGAATTGGCCCTTCTACAATATACTAAAAGTTAACTTGAAGGTGAACCACCGCTTTAAAGGTATGGAGATGCAAATTAGGGAAAGATCCCTTATCCGGAAATCATTCTGGATAAAAGGTCTCTTACCTGCACCAAGTTGTCCTTGGGTCAAAGTCTGCAGGAACAATTGCTTAGGCTACATTAAAATAGAATGAGCCTCTGTAGTGAGCAATTATGTAATATATGTAATTAACATGATTTCTATACGTAGTACATATATATAGTAACAAGTTCAGCCCGCAGCATGCCCATACATTGTTTGCAGCATTTAGGTTTTAAAGAAATACAGTTTAAAAGGGATTACCCGGCTCAATTCCCAATACACAAAGTGCACTTAGCAAGGCCCCCCTGAAATACATCCTGCCCCACATTATTCATATTTCATTAATCGTTCTCTTTCGGGCCAAATGTTGGCAGGTCTCACATGTTCCTTTCCACTGATTTCCCACTGATCAGTTAAAACTCCACTAATACAAACAGTACCAGAAGTGCAAACATATCCACAGCAGCTTAGTGTCATTATATGGGTTTAATGCGTCGGATATAAAACGCTGTTCTTGCTAATGCATCGTGAATTGCACTTGGATTGAAGGGTGTGCTGGAAGCACTACAGATCTAAATGTACAGCTTAATATCTGTCAGGACAAACAAAATCGATTTATGTTAAAGGGGTGGTTCCCCTTTAAACCCAGGGGGCGTCCCTTAGTACTTAAAGGAACAGTAACACCAAAAAAATGAAAGTGTTTGAAAGCCATGAAAATATCACGTACTGTTGCCCTGCACTGGTACTGTTGCCCTGTTCATATAAACAAGCTACTGTGTAGCAATGATGGAAATTGAAAAAAGGCACAGGTTAAATATTGGATAACAGATAACACCATTCAGTGCCGGTCTTCAGCACATTGGACCAATTTGGCCTAATTGGGCCCCGCGCTTATGGGGGCCGCACTCCAGTGCGACCTCTGATTCCTATTCCCTTAATCCCCCAGTAGCCCATCCTACCCCTAATCCAGATTGGCCCAGCCTGCTCAGACCCGCTTGGCCCAGGCCACATCTGAACCTGATTGGCCCAGCCCACCCCCAAACCAAATTCAACCAGCCCGCCCCAAACCCAACTGGCCCAAATAACAAGTGAAATACATTAATGTATGTATGTATATTTTTATTTATATAGCGCTCCTTGAGGGCAAAGCACTGTACAGTAACAATAAATAAATAATAATTAATGTCGTATATATAATCCATGGTGTTGCACACACACAGTTTACAGTGGTAGCCAAGATTTGCACTTTTTTTTGCGCACATAAATTAAACAAAGTGAAGGAACACTTTGACAGAGGGGAAAGCAGCCACTCTTTGCTCATCCAGCTCTGTGACCCTTCAACAGACAGAAAAGTTCCTTCTAGGGGGCCCCGCCAAAATGGTTCCAATTGGGCCCCGCACTTGGTACAACCGGCCCTGACACCATTATGTAACAACAAGCCACTGTGCCCCCCTGCCAAAAAAAAATCTTAAGAGGGGCCCAGCACACAGTTACTCGTGCTCTGCCTGCCCCATTACTTGTCCACCTACCTGCCTGCCCCCCCCCACAGCAATGGGATTTGTTTCCCTTTATAGTTACATCACTGACCATTTTGTTCTACAGAGCTTATCTGCTATCTGCTGTGAACCCAGTGGTGTAACTACTCCCTGGTGGGCCCCGGTACAGGATGGGCACCTGGGGCCCCCTGTCGGCCCCTTACCTCTATAAATCCCATGCTGGATTGTTGACGGCATGTGTGCTGCAAATCTCCCCCTAGATAACCAACTGTCATAACCATTATCGTGGCTCTGATGGGCCCCAAGGGGGTGGGGGCCCTGGTGCAATTGCACCCTCTGCACCCCTGGTAGTTACACCACTGTGTGAACCTGAACCTTTTCTCCTTTGAATGGCTGCCCCCATTGCTACACAGCAGCTTGTTTATATAAACAATAGTAGTGTTTCGGAAGCAAACAGCAGTTTTACCAGTGCAGGGCAACACTGAATTATATTTTTATTACTTTAAAGGACTAGGAAACCCTGTCAGCGCAAAACGCCTCCCCCCATAGGGACCCCTTCCTCCTCCCCCTTGGCCTACCTCCCCCGGTGCAAATGTCCCTAACTTGTTACTTACCCTTCCTTCTAGGTCCTCTCCAGCAGAGTTCACGGCGCCATCTTGTCATGAGCAGTCCTCTTCCTGGATCCACATGCGCAGAAGACCAGGAACCGGAAAATGCCTCCTACTGCGCATGCGCCAGAAGATGCCAATGGATCCAGGAAGAAGACTGCTTGTGACAAGATGGCGCGTCGTGAACTCTGCTGGAGAGGACCCAGAAGGAGGGGTAAGTAACAAGTCAGGGGCGTTTGGCTGGAGGAGGGAGGTAGGCCAGGGGGAGGAGGGAGGGGGGCCTACCGGGGGAGGCGTTTTCTGCCGACAGGGTTTCCTTCCCCTTTAAAACACTTGAATGTTGCTGTTCCTTTAAAATGTTGATTTTCGATTTAGGATAATCCAATGGCACTTAATACTATCAAAGTATATTTTCATGAAAATGGTTTATTTAGATGACACAGGGTTTTACATATGGATTGTTTTATGCAATGTATTTTTACAGACATCTCTCCATTCAAGAGACTGGCATCAAAATGGTGTTTCCTGTGTTTGACAAAAAATATTGTTTATAAGTCCATGCTTTTCTGGTACAGGTATTGGGATCCATTATCCAGAAACCCATTACAAAGAAAGCTCCAAATTAGGGATATCCAACTACCATAGAATCCATTTGAAACAAACAATTCTAATTTTTAGAAATGATTTCCTATTTCTCTGTAATAATAAAACATGACCTTGTACTTGATCCCAACTAAAGTCTAATTAATCTGTTGGGTTCAATTAATGTTTGTCTTTTTTTTTTTTAGTAGACTTAAGGTATGGAGATCCAAATTACAGAAAGATCCCTTATCTGGAAAACCCCCAAGTCCTGAATATTTTTGATAACAGGTCCCAAACCTGTTTTACACTCCTGCACAACTATGGATAATATACTCAAATATGCTGGTGTAACTATAAATATAGGAACTCTGCTCCATAACATGTGGCAATGCCTGAATCTAATTTCTTTCTGGACATTGAGACCTTCATATCTACCACTCTGTCAAGATAAATAAAACTGAACCTCAATACTTCAGTGGGCAAGCCAATAAAGCACAGGACTTATTTAGAGCAAAGCCTGTTATATTTTAACGGCTGCTGCTTCTCCATAACCTCTAGATGGAAAAACACTAATCCCCTGCTCTTATAGAAATCATATCCAGAGAGAGAGAGAGATGGACTGTATGGCTGTAAAGTTCCGTGGCCTTGAGAAAGTGTAGCCTAGTCCTTCCTGCCTTCCATCCAAATCAGGAGCTGCTGCTGGACAAAGGAAAACTCCAGGATTCCCTACAATTGAAATGATACCAGGTAGACTTCCACACAAACTGCAGTAGGCACAAGAGCATCCTCGATGATTCCAGAATTCAGGGCAAAAACTATGCATTGTGGGGGAAAAACAAGGTGATTTTGCTTGAGATTGCACTTTGCATTTTGCCTCAGTGCCCTAAAGTCTTCTAGTTGTATCTTCACTAACCCTGGCCCAAGGTTCCTCTCCCCACAGTATACACTTGCCTAACATGTGCTTCATCGGTGGTGTTGTAGATGCTCACGGTATTGATGCATACATCACAGGAGGGACAACACATGCTAACATCACAGGAGTGGTAAGGACAGGCCAGTGACGTCACAATGGGAAGATGGTTCTGAAAGACGTTCAGGGTATTCCTGCTTAAAGAAGTATTCTGATGACCACTAAAACCTGTAGCAGGATTCATCCTGTGTGCCACTACATCTACATGTTCAGTATTTATTACATTGACCACCGACCATTAACTCCTTTCCTGAAGCCCTTTTCCCTCTGACAGTGAAACCACAGAAAAACCCTAACCTTTTTTTCTTAGCACAGTGTTTGAAGTTGCCAGGGTGACTTTAAGTGCGGTGGGGTTATAAGTTAAATCATGTTATCGTTCAACAAATCCCTGTAAAAGAGTTTACAAATACTATTTGGGCCTTTTAAACGATCTTATTGTACATGTGGATTCTTTACTGGGATCTTGGAAGATGGTGGTTCGACCTTTTCCATTGATGCCCCCTTGGAGGAACAACTTTTGCTCAAGGGTCCCTTAGCCTATAACAAGTCATAAGTCATTCCAAGAATATCTGAAACCTCAGGTTATTAACCCAAGTCTCACCCTAATTGACCTTTAAGTTTCGAGGAATATTTAGTGGACCATTCTACTTTAATTAACCTTCAGGCAGCCCCACAGTTTGGCAGCCACTTCTCTAAGACCTTCTGTGATTGTGGTCTAGGATGTATTTGATGTATTTTGTTCTAAGAAGAACAGGAGAATCTCTGTAATGGTGTAAATCATTTTTCTTGTGCAGGTATGGGATCTGTTATCCAGAAAGCTCTGAATTACAAGAAGCAACTGTACCATAGACTCTTATCTAAATAATCCAAATGTTTAAAAATTATTTCCTTTTTCTCTGTAATACTAAAGCTGTACCTTGTACTTGATCCCAACTAAAACATAGTTAATCATGATTTTGAATTATGGTTTTCTAGTAGACTTAAGGTGTGAAGCTCTAAATTATGGAAAGATCCCTTATCTGAAAACCCCAGGTCCCAAGCATTCTGGATAACAGATCCCACTTGAAAAAGAGCACAGCTCGAAACATGTCGTGTTCCTAATAAAGCACTTGAAAGTTGCAGCGAAAAGATCTGCGTTTACCTTTCATTTATTTCATTCATTTAAGGTTAAAAGACTGCTGGAGAATTTGCCTCACTTTTCTACTAAGAATCTCACAGTATGTCATATGTTCTATGTTTAGGGATGTTAGGCTGAAGCACTAAATAACAGGCACATGGAAGTTCTTTACTTCTCAAGGGCTCTACAGACTTCTGTGTTTCAGATATTATAGTAATATAAAATGTGCCACCACCATTCAATTAGCCAAATAATGGGCCCACAGTATACAAGATAGCACTGGTTGGTTACAGGTGAGGGACGTCTGTTGTGAAATAGGAGGTGGGGGAGCTGGTCAGAAATACTGTCATGTAATATGTTAAAGGGAAACTATCATGTTTTTCAAAACACATCAGTTAATAGTGCTGCTCCAGTAGACTTCTGCACTGAAATCCATTTCTCAAAAGAGCAAACAGATTTTATTATATCTCATTTTGAAATCTGACATGGGGCTAGACATTTTGTCAATTTCCCAGCTGCCCCTGGTCATGTGACTTGTGCTTTTCTCAATGTAACTGAAGGAGTCACAGTGGGACATGGGTTTTACTATTAAGTGCTGTTCTTAGATCTACCAGGCAGCTGTTATCTTGTGTTATGGAGCTGTTATCTGGTTACCTTCCCATTGTTCTTTTGCTAGGCAGCTGGGTCGGGGAAAGGGAAGGGGTAATATCACTCCAACTTGCAGTACAGCAGTAAAGAGTCAAGTCACGTGACTTGGGGCAGCTGGGAAATTGAAAAAATGTCTAGCCCCATGTCAGATTTCAAAATGAAATATAAAAAAATCTGTTTGCTCTTTTGAGAAATGGATTTCAGCACATAATTCTTCTGTAACAGCACTATTAACTCATGCATTTTGAAAAAAAAATTTTTTCCCCATGTCAGGATCCCTTTAAATAGAGGGAGAGAGCAATGGTAATAGAGCTTCTACTCAGAATTATAGTAGGAGATCAGAAGAGAACGGCAGATAAGAAGAGGACTCACCAGTTTCAAGTTTTTATTGTGTATAGTTTACCAGTCTATCACTGGTACGCCCCAGTCACAGGACTGTCCCATAGATTTATCTGACCATAATAACTAGAGTTTCAGCGACTGCTTTCTCATGCTATCCGGTGACAGAAATGACAACATATTTACGTCTTGACAAAGGTCCTTGTGGCTGATCATATTTCCGCATATCCTTGTCTTGCCAGAATAAACACAGTTTAACCCTTCAGCTGGTGACAAGGTAGAATCGAAGCTGCTGAGTTTTGAGGTTTGAGAGTTGTGACAGGGTGTTTGGAAAACACTAGTGATGGGCGAATATATCCCGTTTCGCTTCGCCGAAAAATTATCGAATTTCCTTGGAAATTCACAAATTGGCGAAAAATTCATGAAACCGTATACGACTCATTTTTGACACATCCCGCGTCGTTTTTGATGCTCCGCATAATTTTTTACGCAGTTCGTCGTTTCTGACGTGCGTCACGTCATTTTCGGCGCGAGTCTCGTTTTTTTTCCCCACACCAGCGAATTCACCAGGCGAATTTTCGCTGGTGTTTCCCGAATTTATTCGCCGCTGTCGAATCGTGGAAATTCACCACGAATTCGCGCCTGGCGAATAAATTCACCCATCACTAGAAAACACCACTGTCTTAGAGGAAAATGCACATAAAAGAGTGCATTGCATGGGTTGCAAAGGAATGCTCAGCTCAGGTAGGGTTAATATTCCCTCTCAGCAATGAAATTAAGTGGCAGCAGAGAGAGGACCTGCCTGGCAATGTAAAAGGGCTGTGTTCCCATAGCTCAGAGCTCTCCAGGGAAGTGAGAGACAGTGCTGGGCAGAAGGAGTTTTGCTGCCAGCAAGAGAGTTCCAGAGGTTGGAGCCTAAATCGCTTGTGGGAGAAAGAAAGAGAAAAAGGACTGGCAGAGACTAGTGAGTCGGAATCCCAGGAGTGTAAACCAGCAGGGCTGAGAGTGAAGCCCAAATACCCTGAAGTTCAAGAGGGTGAGAGTTTCCCTTGATGGTGAGAAAACAGAGAGGGGGAACAGTAGTTGCTGAACTATACCCTGCATGTCTGCAGTGAATTTTTTTTTTCTGTTGCCTTTTGAGAATGACCGATGCTAAATAAACCTGTGTTTTGTTTTAAACCTTCGTGTCCCTGTCTCTAAGCTCAAAATCCTACGCTACCAAACGCTAATCCCCCCATAAACGTGCATGTGCAGGCCAGGGGCATGTGACAGAATTCAAAATAAATAGTTGCCGTACGACGGCCGTTCTGTATTCACTGGGTTAGCCGAAGGTCTCTGCGCTCCAAAATGGAGCACACGGCTGTAAATATTCCAAGTTGGTAGTCAAAGGGAAACTGTCATGGGAAAACATTTTTTTAAACACATCAGTTAATAGTGCTGCCCAGCAGACTTCTGCACTTAAATCCTTTTCTCAAAAGAGCAAACAGATTTTTTTTATATTCAGTTTTGAAATCTGACATGGGGATAGCCATTTTGTCAATTTCCCAGGTGCAACTGGTCATGTGACTTGTGCCAGCACTTTAAGAGGAAACTACTTTCTGGCAGGCTGTTGTTTTTCCTTCTCAATGTAACTGAATAGTACGCAGTGGGACATGGGTTTTACTACTGAGTGCTGTTCTTAGGTCTACCAGGCAGCTGTTATCTTGTGTTAGGGAGCTGTTATCTGGTTACCTTCCCATTGTTCTGTTGTTAGGCTGCTGGGTGGGGGAAAGGGAGGAGGTGATATCACTCCAATTTACAGTACAGCAGTAAAGAGTGTTTGAAGATTATCAGAGCATAAGTCACATGACTTGGGGCAGCTGGGAAATTGACAAAATGTCTAGCCCCATGTCAGATTACAAAATGAAATATAAAAAAATCTGTTTGCTCTTTTGAGAAATAGATTCCACTGCAGAAGTCTTCTGGAATAGCACTATTAACTGATGTGTTTTGAAAAAAATGTTTTTTCCCATGACAGGATCCCTTTAAAATAACTGTTTTTTTCCACCCATTTTCTTTTTTCTATAGAAAATATTTTTCCTGTGTACATGGTTTTGATTGAGTGGCAGAATGGACTACAAAAAAAATCTTGAGAATTCACCACATCTTATTTTAAGCTGAAATCTGGTGGCTTTTATTAACAGCGTTGGTTTAATTGGAAAAGTAAAAATTAAAAAAAAAACAAATTGTGCCTGGGGTCAGTTGGATGGAGCACTGACAATTTTTATTTTGTAGGGTTTATTTGGGCCCTAGAGAGAAACTTTAATGGCATCCCTATTCATCAGGATAAGCAAACGGCTATCATACTGATAATTATTATTATACTGATATTATTATATATATTATACTGATACTGGGCAAGCAGACAGCTATCCTACCGATAGATTATAGTGCATCTGGCGCAGAGTGCAGCAATCTGTGTGCAGCGTAACACTGTGCTGCCTCCTCATTCATTTAGTTCAGTTAAATGTGCAAATTATTTCAGCACTAAACAACAAAGCCATAGCCTGTTGCAGGAAAACAACTCCGACTTTTTCCCAAGTTGAACTCACGCACACAAAGTGATTAGCAAGGCAATTATCAAGCATTTATAGACTATTGACTAGAAGCAGCAGCACAACAATCTCCCTCAGCGCTCAGTGTGCCATTTCAACATATTGGAACAACATATGCAAATAAAAAAAAAAGAGAGAAAATGCCTTTAAGGAAAAAAATTCAGAGTGGAGATTGAAAAAGTCCTGAGCTAAGCCATTTAAGCAAATGAAGAATTACATTTATGTCTCTTCAGCATTATATATCTATAGCAGGTTTTCTTAAAGGACCACTTACTTATATTTCCCTGCAGATTTCAGGCATCTTTTCCTTACAGATAGGAGACTGTATACAATAAATGGAACATTAACCGAGGAGTTGCATGACCATATAAAGGCATGAGGCCGAAGGCTGAGTTCTGATATTCCCTGCACCCAGATTTCTCTAAGGTTGTCGAACACATTAGGGCTCAGAGTTTGACACTGGGGGGGCCTTATGCTCTAGGCCACTAGCAAAGTAAGTAGAGACCAACGAGGGAGTGTTCCATCCCCCTATACACCCATACGCACAGGAATTAGTCACAAAATGGGTTAAATGGGGAAAACTCTCTGCCAGTGTTGGATTAAGGGGGGGTCTGGGCCCACCGGGGCTGCCACATCAGGGGTCCACCCCCCCCAAGGCCCCGACCCACTATCTGCCACAAGCACAGCCTGGGCCTCCCTTCAGTAAGGAGCAAAGGCTCTGGCAGCAACGAGTCTGGGCTGATGGGGTCCACGAGGGCTGGGGGCCCATCTTTTCTCTGTCCCGTTGCATACCTCCTAACATTTTGGGACCAAAAACTTTGGCGCAATACAATTTTTGGACCACGCCCATGTTTGTGTGTGTGTGTGGGG
>CM044437.1:14541387-14578119 GCA_024363595.1 Xenopus borealis | reverse complement strand
GGGGTGGCACACCCATTTTGTGACCACACCCCTAAATACCATGTTCATTTTATAAAATTTGGCAGGTTATGAAAGTTTGAAAATATTTCTGTTTTTTTTTTCCAGTTATTACAGTTTTGATAATGAAGGTGAATGGCGCTTTAAGCAGTAAGTCTAACGTTTCCCAAGGGACATCCTTAACTAAATTGTTACAATTACTTTTACTATTTGCTTATCTCACAATTGTTACAAAAATCTCACTTGCACCTGGGGGCTGTTCTGAGCTCTCTACCAATAGCTGATTAAGTTAGAAATGTTAGCACTTTAGGAGGGAACTGCTTTCTGGCAGGCTGTTGTTTTTCCTTCTCAATGTAACTGAATGGAACGCAGTGGGACATGGGTTGTTACTATTGATTGCTGTTCTTAGATCTACCAGGCAGCTGTTATCTTGTGTTAGGGAGCCGTTATCTGGTTACCTTCCCATTGTTCTGTGGTTAGGCTACTGGGGGGGAAAGGGAGGGGGTGATATCACTCCAACTTGCATTACAGCAGTAAAGAGTGACTGACGTTTATCAGATCACAAGTCACATGACTTGGTGTTGCTGGGAAATTGACAATATGTCTATATAACAATCTGCAAACCCATTATCCAGAAAGCTCTAAATTACGGGAAGGCCATCTCCCATAGACTCCATCTTAATCAAATGATCCAAATTATTAAAAACAATTTCCTTTTTCTCTTTAATAATAAAACAGTAGGTTGTAGTTGATTCCAGCTAAGATGTCATTTATCCTTATAGGTGGAAAAACAATCCTACTGGGTTTATTTAAAGTTTAAATCAATTTTAGTAGAATTTAGATGTGGTGATCCAAATGACAGAAACTAGAAACCCCCCATGTCCCGAGTATTCTGGACAACAGGCCCCATTCCTGTATTGGATTTCTCTCCTTTCCTATTCTATTCAATGTATTAGTCTTATTCTATCATATTCTTCATTAACAACATTCCATTCTTGTATAGCTCCCTCAACAACAAAGCACCCCTATAAGTTCACCTTTCAGGGTCCCAACTGCTGGCTATGTCAGCAGACTTGCACCTAAAAAATCAAGCCCAGACATCATTTTAACATTGAGTTGATCAATAACTGTAATGATAAAAATCCCCACGCCTACACCTTTGTGTGTAATTTCATTTGGCTTGTAACAATTCATTTTAACACAATGAAAGCCGTTGCACTGAACACAATTAAGTCAAGGGTCAAGGGTGACTGACAATGATGAATTATACTGGAGGCTCAACTGGTCAGGGCCCAGTGCTGCCCATCCCTACGCTGTGTAATGCCCTCTAATAATGCATACCTCCCAACATTTTGGAAATAAAAAGAGAGACAAAAAATTTGCAGAGCTGAAAACTTTTTTGACCACGCCCATTGTTGTGACCACTCCCCCTAATTACCATATTCATATTACAAAATAGATAGATTACCCCAGAAGGTCTCATTTCTTAAGAAAAAACCTGAGCTTAATCTTACTGGTCACTAATGACTCAAATTGTTTATCCCTATTCCACAGTTCCCTTCGACATCTTTTGGATGGTTTCATTTTGACTTACTGGGTATATATGACGGCTTACAATTTAGGTTGTGTGCAGCTGCTGTATTATGCTAAAAAAGCCCCCCAAGTGGTTGCAAGGTCAATTCCAAGAGGGCTGGATGCTCTCACCAGTGCAACAAGTACGTGATGCCAGATAAGAGCATAAAATGTGCAATGGAAAGAATATTTCTAATGGATTTACTGCTGGCAGTGGACTTTGTAATCTGGGGGCTGTGTTGTAGTCTGGGGATTGTGGGACACACACATAAGGGATACTGATACCTGCTTCCCCTATTTTCACCTCCTTTCCCTGTTTCCCTCACAATGTTGGCCAATGTTGCTCTTTCTGTTGTCAACTAAGCCAAGCTCTAGCTCCTATGTATTACTGGAAATATGATGTAAAGGAACAATAAGCCATGACTTCAGATAAATGGAAAATCATGTAAACATTCTTCTGCTCCTTTCATCCTTGCACCTTGCACTGGATTAATCCATCAATATGGCCCCATGCATTGAAAAGGAAGCCCCCATTGGAAATAGCCCAGGTTTGACCAAATAAAGTGTAAAAGTGATTCCCATGTGACATGACGTGGAAGGGGTGCATTATTTGCCAATTTTGTGCAATTCTGTTGGCAATCTTACCCAACTGCCATATGTCCCTGGAGACTTGTAGCACAGGTACAGACTTAGGGGGCAATGGTAGGTGGCACAGGTACAGACTTAGGGGGCAATGGTTGGTGGCACAGGTACAGACTTGGGGGGCAATGGCTTGTGGCACAGATACATATTTGAGGGGCAATGGCTGGTGGCAGAGGTATAGACTTGTGGGGGCAATGGCTGGTGGCACAGATACATATTTGGGAGGCACTGGCTGGTGACACAGGTACAGACTGGGGGGCAATGCTGGTGGCACTGGTACAGATTTGGGGCAATATTTTGAGTGCTACTGGCTGGCACAGGTACAGATTAGGGTGCTGCTGACACATACAGTTTGATTCATTAATGTGTTATAAGGTTTCTTTATTTATAAAAAAGTGAATAGGTGAGAAATGGTCATACAGAACGGGTGTGGGGGGGGGGCGCTGATTGTACCCCTTGCCTAGGGTGCCAAACTACCTTGGCCCGGCCCTGGTAGACTGTCCAGGTTGGGGTTGTTTTCTCTGGAAAAAAGGCGCTTGCGAGGGGACATGATTACACTTTACAAATATATTCGAGGACATTATAGACAAATATCAGGGGACCTTTTTACCCATAAAGAGGATCACCAGAGGCCACCCCTTCAGACTAGAAGAAAAGGACTTTCATTTGAAGCAGCGTAGGTGGTTCTTCACAGTGAGGACAGTGAGGTTGTGGAATGCACTGCCGGGTGATGTTGTGATGCTGATTCTGTTGATGCTTTTAAGAGGGGTTGGATGAATTCTTGGACAAGTATAAAATCCATGGCTATTGTGATACTAAAAACTATAGTTAATGTATGAGTATATATAGTTTATGTGAGGGTATGGAGGGGCCAGTGTCGGTGTGTGTGTTAGTATGGATGCTGGGTTTAATTTGGAGGGTTGAACTTGGACTTTGGCATTTTTTCAATCTGATCTATGTAACTATGTAGAGACTGAAAGTGCCGCTTCTCTGCGGTTTGACTGGCTTCAAGCTTCATAATAAGTACAAAAGTCCAAGGGTCAGGCAGGTGGCATGCTTTAAAGCCATTACTGCAGGCCAAAGGAAAGGACAGGTGGCAACAATCTAAAACAAGCTGACTCAAATACAGCAAGTAAAGCAAGTTCTGGTCACAGGCAGGTCACTGCTTAATCAGTTCCAGAAATACAGGGACTGGAATGTACAATCCAATGCTCATGAACTCTGGAGAAGAAACACATATGTGACAACACTTGTTACAGAGCTTCTAATAATTAGGAGTAGAACCTGTGTGGATACACTGTGGCCTTTCAGATTTTGTTGCACTACAGCTCTCATTGTTAGCCAAAGATATCTTATGAAAGCATTCCCTATACATCAATTTATATATAATAATAATTAATATAGTGAAGAAGTCTGTTAAGTTGTGGAACTCCAGTGTTGTCGGAGCCAGAAATTGCTTATTCCTAATACTGCATTATTATGAAAGCATCCCAGCCCTCATATTGGCTCTCAATGAATAATGACTGACCACAAAACAACAAAGGTTCTTCCAAAAAGTAGGCTAAGAAGGGTCCCCCAACCCAAATCATTCCCTTAGTTTAACCCCACAAATTAGCAAGTATTTTGTAATGCAGAGCAGTAGACAAACAAATAGAGTAGTAGTAGTGGGAAGCATGGTCTGCACTGCCTATACTTACTACTTAAAGGAATGATCTATTTCATTGCAGGTAACCAATCAATACTTATAGTTATTGTCTGTGCTGTCTTTCCTTTTGTATAATTGTACCAACATTATTGATTTAGGATTCAATAATAATGACATAGGTGTCAGCATATGTTCTCCATTTTCTATTTATGGTTGCAGCATATATTTTCCTTGACATTCAATTAACTCTCCAGAAATTTCTGACTCAAGACAACACTTCTCAGAAAATGATACACAAGATGCAAATTTCGCTGAAAAATTCATTGTATATCAATATGACTATGAAGATTCTCAAATAAGTATTTACCCAAATAAGTGTTTACCCACAAAAAGTCATCAGACTGGAGCCCCACCCTTGCTTCAGGCCCCCACACCGTTTTAAATCTGTAGCCTAGATGGAAAGACATATTTTAGCAATAATGAAGCTCAGGCAAAGGGTTGACTATTAATACCCTTTTCTAAATTGTCAATTAACTTTGTGCACCAACCACTGGAAAACCTAAGCAATGGTGTGACTAGTGATCGTCAGGCATGGATTTGCGGCATATCTCCGGATTTTGTTTTCATTAAAATTCCCAAAAAATTAGGCGTGGGAAAATTCACTGCGACAAAAAAAACAGTCGCACTTCAAAATTATTCGGATGCCCATTGACTTTAATGCATTTGGACATGAGAGTTGCAGGTCTAAAAAAAGTGTCGCTCATGTCAAAATAATTTTGATGCCCATTGACTTCAATGCATTTTGAGAATTTTTTGCCATTTCTCGGCGAATCAAAATGGAACAGATTCACCCATCACTAGTCATGACCAATCCTATGATGAGAAGGAAAACTGACCACAAACTAAGAAGGGACAATGAATTCTCCCAACCTTTTACAGGGCAGACAAATTTTGGCCTAGATGGAAAATTGTATAGTAACAGTATAGGAGCTTTATTATGGGAAAACCAATCATTTTCTGAGCCATTCAATGATGACAAAGGCATCTATACTCCAACTATCAAGAAGCAGGTTCTATCAACCCTTTTCAGCCCTACTAATCAAATTTTTGTCCAAGTAGAGGAGCAATTATCCCATATACAAAAATAATTTGGATATATCAAATACGCTACCTATTTACATGGGTAATAGTGATACAAACGGGATTCTGTAGTCCTCCCCACTTTACTTTGTGACTGGCTGCAAAGAAAGAATGAAAAACAGAACCTATGACTCTGGAGACATGGGAAGATGGTTCTCTGGGTTAATTGCTTTTTTGTTTTTTGGACAGCAGGCCAATAACGCATCGCTTACAGAAGCAATCTACTATTTCATGTTTACTTATTTAATCACTGTCCTTTTTTTCTTATTTCACTTACATTCAATTGGAAAATTGCATTGCAGCAAGTAATTGTTTATTCATGTGTTTGCAAACAGCTAGCAATTGTTGATGTGCTGCTTCCCATTGTGGCAACAATGGCGGGAGAGATTCTGGCAATTTTCTTCCATTATCATTTTAAGTTTTTTTTGTTTAAAATTGTTTTACATTAAATTGCCATGCTTTAAGTATCCTGGGTATAATAGAAATACATTTTTGTGCTTGCTTGGTAAAATAAGGAATGACAGAGCCAATGTTTCATATCACTCACTGTGAACTCTATCATAGGGGTGGTAACCGAACCATTCAGAAGGGATTAGACTTGCGATGGTTCACATAAGGTCAAAAAGAAACTGCAGAGGTGACAGCAGCCAATGAGCAGACCATTCAAATCCATTATGATCATAGTTACAGTATGTATAACTGACCAGCATTTAACTTTAAGGACAGGATGTATTGATTGAGATTAATACAAAAAATTATTCTGACAATTGGGTTGAGCCCTGCTTTCTATCAAGCAATGGGACGCATTTTTGAGGGCAAGGTCATTTCAAGGGTGAAACTGACAAAAATGACAAAAAAAAAAGCTTTAGGCCCAAAGAATATTTACTGCACTGGAGCATGCCCGTGTCTTGTTCTGGTACAGTTATGTCTTTGGTATATACTATATGGCCAAAAGAATGTGGTCTTCTGCTTGCTCAACATCTCATTGCAAAACCAAAGGTAGTAATAAAATGTTGGTCCTCTCGTTGTTGCAGAAATGGCCTTTACCCTCTATTGATCTGGGATCCATTGGGCACTGATGTTCAGTGGTGCCTCTCCCTTCACTAATACATTGCTGTATTAGTGAACGGAGTTGCATGTTTCTATACTTGGTAACAAAGCACAGAGGCCTGTTGCTATTTGCATACACACAAACACACTTTGCATGCTTTGCTTGGCTTCCCAAATGAGCCTTCTTATCATTTTTTCAATAAAATATAAATTTTCATTTACTTATCCATCTCGGCTGGTGAGACACCTGGAAAACCCTCACTGGGCACTGTTGACCCATGCCTCTTCCCCCCAGACAAATTTGCAGTCATAGAAAGGAATCAAAAGGTACAAATGCACATGGTGGGGGCTGTTTTTGGTTGTCCGTGTGGAGGAGGTCCACTGGAGTGGGGGCCCCCGAGGTTTCAGCCCTGGTGGCCCCCAGACATCCCAGTGTGTACATGGCCATGTGAACATGGAGTGCCTACTGCAACTCTATGGTATGAGTTACCTCTTTGAGCTGTTGGTCCAAGGCCTGTGCACCAGGAACCCAAGTTTCTACCAGTGATCTTTACTGGCTACTAGGCTATATGCATTTTATATGTGTATTCAGATCTGCCTTGCAGTTGGTTTTCTAGTTCATCCCACTGGTCTTGGTTGAGGTCAGTGACTTTTGCAGGCCTGGCATGGTCTTTAATTCCCATTGCAGGTAACACGTTTTGCATGGACCCTGCATTATGCTAGGCCATTCCAATTATAAAAAGGACGTGTCCACTTTTAGACATGTAATTGAAGTAAGGGATTTCCAGACTGTGTCCTTCCATCTATAGTTATTGAGCAAAAGAGTGTTGGAGCTCAACAGGAGTCCAAACTGATTTGTTCTGATGTGTATGCAAAACAGGTAATTTTCATGAAGGTTTGTGGTGGCCACATCATTCCACCTTAGCTTGTTTAGACATTGCATCATCTATAAAGGAGTTAAAGTAGGTAAAAAAGAAAGATCTAGGGAAACCTTGCCGACAGGTATGAGATTGATTACATTCTCATTGTAGATTTTTTTTTTACATGACATCACTGGAATTTTTAATCACATACATTGGCAGCTGGAAGTGCGTAATGAGTTCATTCAAAAGAGAGACAGCAGTCAATATCCATCAAAGCAGCAGATGTTTTCATTTAATGATCACCATTTTTACCATTTTTAATTTATAAAGAACTGCTGCAAATAAAACAGGACAACATGCTGCATACATTCCCAATACAAAACCTTGATGTTACATCTTCCCAATAGCTAACTGCTTCATAAGGGCTTACCCACAATTCTGTGCACGTTATTGCATTTGCTAAATCGGACTAATTGATCATATGGGACAAATCATTCTTCATTAAATCCTATTAGAGGACCTGTCATAGTACAGTAATTGTTTGATGAAACTATTAACATTAATATAGGCGTATATATAGAGCAAATCTCTTACAGGGGGAGGAAACTTCAACAACAAGTAGGCTACAGCTTTAATATGCATTATACCAAGGCTGTACCCACCAACGTAGAACAACCCCACCCACCACCTCTTCTTTGCCTCAGTTAGTTCACAATATGTATCCCTTTGGTTATGCCCAGGAAGCCTTCTTTTTGGTCCATCTTTGGCTATTTAGGCAATGGGAGCGTATTGGAAGAGGACATCTTGCCATAGGGTTCTTGTATCTCAAAAAATATGTAGATCAGCTTAATGGAATTCAGTTCAAGCACATACATCTTATTATTTATTGTATTGATTATGTGTATCTATATCTTTATTATATAGCGCTATTAGCATAAACAGCCCAGACAAGGGAACCGACTGTACAATAAATAAGCAATTAAAATATAGTTCAAAGATTAAGTACTGTGTCTTAATGGAGATAAGTGGTGGGGGTTGCCTTGCTAGTCCTATCATACAGAAGATTATATTAGCTATATATTAACAGGTTTATTTCTGCTACATAAATATTACATGCATAATAGCAAATATATGATTGATTGTGGTGGGATACTGGGCTGGGGCGCACTTGTATTGACTTCATTGGTACTCCAACTCTTTTTGATGTAATTTCCCTCCTTCAAAAGCTGGACAGCTCCACTTAGTTTGAAAAAAACAAGGCAAACATACAATTCTACACATAGTAGACAGGAGACACAGAAATATTTATTAGAAATAAACATTACCTGTAAATAAATATATTAGATATTAGAAATGAATATAAACTATTTAACATACACATTAATGATATGTAAATGCATTTCCTCTTTAATTCTGTATACGGGACAGGAGAGAGGGTCCTTGCAAGAATAATGACTGGTGGTGATTAAGTGAGTAATGGTCATATTGTCATTGACATTTTGAACATGAGCCTGACCTTTCATAGTGACGTCTAAAGCAATAAACGTTGTGCAAATACAATTAATTAAACAAATGCTTCACTTAATCAGCCCACTTGTTTTCACAGGGTTGAAATGCACTTGGGGTACCTACAGCTCTGTTACTATTTGGAGTAATTACGCAAGTACTATAACAACTTTGTGCAACTGACTGGGAGATTAGAGCAACGGCAGGTCTGTAGGAAAATATATTCGTCCTTCATCTAAATAGCAGGGTTGGCTTTATTGTAGACACACCATATTTTCTGCCACGTTATGTGTTATGTGTTGGCTGGGAAAAGAGAAAACTGAAAAATATGTATTATGTTGGGTAATGATATTTATATACTGTCAGTAGGGGCCTAACTACAGGAGGAGGACAGACATTGAAGTCATGGGCAGCCTTGGGAGAAAAGGGGGGTCCCAGAATGTGGGGTCTTCCTCTATAGTCCCTAACTGAAAAACTGAAGTGTGCACTAAAGCAGGGGGGTTGGGAACAGAGACCATAGTCAGATTGGCAGCACAGTGGCCAGGCAACCTTGAAGATTCTTTGCGGTGGCCCAACCTGATATCATTACGCAGCTGGGAGACCTCCAGCTAATGAATATAGTTTCATTTAAGCAGGCATCCAACCCTTTCCTAATACTATCAGTACAACCACTTCAGGGTACAAATTTCATTGATTCAAAACTCTCACTGTACTATTTCTAATGAATAACGTATAAGAACATTTATTACATGACCCCCCAATACATTCATACATAAAGATCATATCTCCCTGATGCAACTCTTCTACTGGGAAAACAAGAACAGCAAGGTCGTTTTATATTGCCCCTGGGCTATACACATACACACATATATTTTTCTCTCTTGATCCTGTGTCTCCTTAAGGCTTCATTGGTTAAGGAACTCTTGGGCCTTTGTTTATTTAGAAGTATGTATTTTAGATGAAGTTGCATACATTTTGAACATCCCAAATGCCACTTTAATGAGTTCTCAGACCTGTCATGTATCAAATACATTATCGATTATGTTTGTCTAACCCTTAATTGCAAAGCATCCAAGACCTTGAAGTGCTGGAAGCATGAGTACTGGCACTTACCAATTTCCGCTGGCACCACTGGCAGAGCCCACACATGACGATGGTGATGCTGAGGCTCAAGGCGAGGACGGTAGAGACCAAAATAACGTCTCGAGTTGGAGCTCCTGAAAAGACAAAACGGAGTGCAACCGAGTGAAACCCAATAGGCAGCAAGGACAAAGCATGTCTAGGTTTGCTTAAGGGAAAACAATAGAAATGTTTGAGAATTGGTTAGTTAATGAGGAACCAAGATCTGTGGTCCGATATTAAAAAACCCTTTCACCTTGAGGAGATGAGACCAGTCTAAATGAAAGTCATTATAAGGCAGAGCGGGTCTGCAAAGCACAGCCTTGAAATGAGAATTCAGAGGTATGGCTCTACAGAGAACACTATCAGCTCTGTTACAATCATTTTCCTTCAACAATTTTTGTGTTATCCCAGGCTAAGGAAGAGACAAGGTACAGTATGCTGCCCAAGGTAGCGATTCAATTCAACCTGCTTGCCAAGCTCCCTTGGTGCTGAAGGGGTTACCAAGCCATGTGCCCGATATCAGGATCCACCCCCACCTCCCTTCTTCTCTGAATATGTATCAGGCTAGCAAGAGGCCAGACATATGGATGCGTAGCAGAGGAGCCAGCTGGAAACCTGTTAGAAAGCAAGAGGCGTATGACACTAAAGCCCCCCTCTCTGTGCATCTTCCCTTTTTCACTCCGCCTCACTGCCAAATCTATCCCCTCATATCCTCCCCATATATTACTGTATACTCTGTTTCCTCATTATAGTTTTTTCTTTTTGTGTTATTGCCCTCATTTCCCCCACTCCCTCCTTTTTACTATAGCAGTCTTGTGTGATTCATTTGGCACACTCTTCCACCCCCAATCCACTACCTTCAGCCACTACCCTCCCTCTGTTACTTTATCATGCTGCTCACTTCTCTGAACCCCCTACCCTGCTCTTCCTATTCATTCCCACATTGCTCACTTTCACCTTGACTTCTCCAGCTCATTGCTCTCCTCCCTCAGTGCTGAAGTGATCTCCCCCTCTCACACTCACAGACCCTCTTCTCTCCCCCCTTCCAACAAGGCACAATAAGCATTTGCCATCTTGCCTAGACCAGAAAATGTATACAATAAAAAGAACACATTCTGTAGTATAATGTATTAATTACTGGATGTTATTGGTACATATGCCAGAAATATAAAACCTGTTGCCCTTAATCAGGCATTGAAATGCAACTCCCACCATTCACTGTGAAAGCCAAAGTGTGGAGGGGGTTGTAAGTCACTAACAAATGGAGTACACGGGCCTTTCCCCAGATCATTTCTTCCCATTTTCTTCTACTGGTAAAATAAGCCAATGCTGCTGGTTTCAAAAAGGACAATCTCCTTAAACAACATTAACAAAAGCTCACATAGTGGTTATCAACATTCTGTTGTTCTTGTTTACTGTAGAGAAAGCAGTGTGGTATTTCCCATTCTCATAGGGAAAGAAAGAATAGCAAACCGTAAAAGAGAGCATTTACCTGCCAAGTCATATTACACAGGAATAACCAAATCATCCAGAGAAGATCAAGCTCTCTAAACCTAAAAAAAATATTTGTCATCATTCTATTCCAACTTCATTCATTTATCAGATCCAATTCATGGTTTCCCATCAGCCAGTTAATAATTTAGAAAGCAATCTATTTAACATTCAAAGCCCTTTGCTCAGTAGCACCACATACTGTAATGGTACCTTTGTGCTCCATACGTTCCCAAAGTCATATTTACCCTTTTTTTATATCCGATGTTAAAGAGGCACAATCATTAAACAATACAGTGACAAAGTACCAAGTGCAAAGAGTAGAGCAGTCAGTTACTGTTGTGCTTCATAGGAAAACACATTGAAATTGAACAGATTTTTATGAAAATTAGATATACGTATTTAGTGATTAAAAACTAAGCAGCCTTAATGGAATTGTGTGTAATGATAGGATTCTTTTAATCATATCCTTTACCTCTAGGCACATTATCTATTTATTTTTATTCTTACATAGTGCCATCATTCACATTGATACGTTATATTAGGAAAGCCTTGATTAAACAGTTACCAACAGGTTGGCAACTGGCTGAGAGACAAGTGTTAATATCCTGACAGAAGTCATGGTTTATACATGTATATATATATATATCAGGCTGGAGGGCAAGGCAGGCAGCAGGTAGAAAGGTAAGTCCGTATAGAAAGGTGGCCATACACAGGCAGATATAGCTGCCAATACCAGTCCAATTCACAGCTCGTCTGCCCGTGTATGGGGGCTACCGACAGGTCTTCCCGAACGATATCTGGCCACAATATCGATCTGGAAGATCTAATTTTTCCAACGACCAACCAGTTGGAGCCCATTGCTCCTGGCTATAATCCCAGTGCCGGTCTTTAGCACATTGGACCAATTTGGCCCAATTGGGACCGGCGCTTGGGTGATCAATTGGCAGAGGTGATCATTGGGGTGAAAAATGGACAAATAAATGTTTATGGAAGAATATTTGGTAAGTGAAAGAAAAGTAACAGAAGCACATAAGAGCTGAGATTCTGGGAGAAGAAAAGTGTGATAAAGAAGAAAAGAAAATATCAGAAAATAGAAATCAAAAGGCACCTTAGACCGTTACATATTGCTGTGGGAGTTTTTGAAAGGCCAGCTAATTTGCAGTTTGCATCAATTGTTGCTGAATGTTTAACCCTATAGGTCAGTGATCCCCAACCAGTAGCTCATGTGCAACCCCTTGGCTGTTGCTCTCAGTGGCCTCAAAGAAGGAGCTTCTTTTTAAATTCCCAGCTTGGAGGCAAGTTTTGGTTGTATAAAAACCAGATGTACTGCCAAACAGAGCCTCCTGTAGGCTGCCAGTACATGTATATTGCTCACGGGTGAAAAAGGTTGGGGACCCCTGCTATAGGTATTCCACTGTACTATGCACCACAGAAGGAGCAGCCCCCTTGGTTTACTCATAGTCTGTACAGAGATACACAATTCAGCAGGAACAGTCCCTTAGTTTGCTCATTGTCTGTACAGAGAGATACCATAAAACTATGGCAGCATTCATATTCCCTGTACTAAGCACAATTCAGCAGGAACAGCCCTGTAAGTTTGTTTATTGCGTGTACAAAGATATTCCATAAACGAATACAAGCAGTGATATTTCCCTGTACTACATAGCAGGAAGGTTTCTTTAAAGAATGCATTGTGTTTTGATGCGACGCTCATCAAAAACGTGACGTGACTCATTTTGTGAATTTTTCGCCAATTTTTCGGCGAAGCGAAACGGGGTAGATTTGCCCATCACTAGTGATCACCACTACTTCATTATTTAGTAATTATTATTATTATTATTTAATTACTATTTACATGCCATAGCCTTAATACTGCCCCTACAGTTCTGTCCTTAGGTTCCCCACTACCCAGTTCAATGTGAGGTCTTGGCATGGTGCTTCTTTAGGAGCCCGTGACTTTTACAAATGAATTTCCCCACTTTGTGCACTTGCTCTCAGCACTTACTTCCTTTTGTATAATAAGTACACTGGAGGAACACAGCATTGTACCAGACTGGAAATACATATATATATTTATAAGCATAAATTATAAGGCCAGCCATTAAGAAACAGAACATTGGTTTGAAGAAAAGGCTGTCAAACTGTTCTTACTGTATCACATTTTCTTGCAAAGAAGTAAACTAATTATAGAAATATCCAAGTTCGGAACAAGAACACTCGCAGGTACCAGCAGGGAACACTAAGTCATGTCCATAAGGACCAATGTAATGAGATTTCAACTTTAGCTACAAAACGAGACGCAAACTGTAGCATTATCTCCTCGGGGCAGGCATTTCTGTTGTTGCAGGAACAGTTTGTTAAACACTTTCCAAAAGGGATGATTATATGTCTAGAAATGTAGGGTGACCATGAATATCTGAATGAATTTAAAGAGATACTAACACTGCAGAAATTTCTTTCAGTCATTCAAGTCCATTCGATATTTATTTAGCCTTGGTCAGTTTTCAAAAAATTTATATATTTTAAACTGTTATTTCAAATGCAATCTTGGACCTTTGCGTTCTGAATGTACAGCAGCAAGAAATTCAGCCATAATGCTGCTTTTTTTTTATAGCAATTGAGGGGAGTTTAAAGGGGAAGTAAAATATAAATATACCTGCAGCCCAATACATTGAGTTGTATATCAGAAACACTTCTTGCAAAGTTCTGCACATTGCTTAAAGGGGTTGTTCACCTTTAAATTGTCTTTTTGCATGATGTACAGAGTGCTATTCGCCGACAATTTTGTAGCTGGTCTTTATTTTTAAAGGGGTTGTTCACCTTTTAGTTAACCTTTAGTATAATGTAGAGAGTGATATTCTGAGACAATTTGCAATTGGTTTTCATTTTTTATGGTTTGTGGTTTTTGAGTTATTTAGCTTTTTATTCAGCAGCTCTCTAGTTTGCAGCGTCAGCAATTTGGTTTCTAGGGTATAAATTACCCTAGCAACCCTGCATTGATTTGAATAAGAGACTGGAATATGAATAGGAGAGGGACTGAATAGAATGATAAGTAATAAAAAGTGGCAATAACAATACATTTGTAGCCTTACAGAGCATTTGTTTTTAGATGGGGTCAGTGACCCCCATTTGAAAGCTGCAAAGAAACAGAAGAAAATTGCAAATCATTAAAAAACTATGAAAAATAAATAATGAAGACCAATTGAAAAGTTTCTTAGAATTGGCCCTTCTACAATATACTAAAAGTTAACTTGAAGGTGAACCACCCCTTTAATATCTGTGCTGTTGTTTGCTGCAGCAGTAATCTGGTTGTTCGGGTGCAATTTAAGATAGCAACAAGGCAGTGGTTTGAAAGAGAGACAGGATTAGGACTATAGACTATTTTAAATAGAAAGATGGGTGATAAAATTAACAATAACAATAGAACTGTACCCTTCGCAGAGCAATCGTTTTTTTGGATGCTGGAGTCAGCGACCCCCCCCCCCCCCCCTTTGAAAGCTGGAAAGAGTCAGAAGAAGGCAAATAATTCAAAATCTATTAAAAAAAATAAATAATGAAGACCAACTGAAATCTTGCTAAGAATTAGCGATGGGGTGAATTTGCGGCGAATTCCCGCGATTCGCGAAACGCCAGTGAAAATTTGCCGGAAAAAAAACGCGTGCTGCGACTCTTTTTGTGATTTTTTTTGCCAATTCGCGAATTTCTCTGGAAATTCGTGAATTTATTCGGCGAAGCGAAACTGGGGAGATTCGCCCATCACTACTAAGAATTACATTTCTCCATTCTACAACATACTACAAGTAAACCTGAAGGTAAACCAACCTTTCAAGCCAGTGCAGAGATTAGAAGGTTCAATAGATTTTCTAAGCTGTTATTTTATGCATTAAATTATTATTCTGCAATTTTTAGTGCCATTGTCCAAGATTTCTTCCCATAGACACAGATATGGCAAACTTGTTTACAGCCAGGAGATTAAAGAGTCCCAATTCTCGGAGCAACATTCACTGTCTAAAATGGCAAATGATTCACATCAATCCCCCAAATTCTTGTAATTCTAAATTTCCATAGAAAAGTCACAGTGACAAAACACCACAAAACAGCATTAACCTATTGGGCCCCTCTCAAGTGTGACATTCAGAATTCAGTCGTGCTCCCGAACCCATGCCACCCTATAACTATTTGAAGACCAAGTAACAGAAAGGGGAAGAACAGAATGGCAAGTAATGAGGATTAAATAAAGCATTATAACCTGACATTCAGCAGATTAAATACCAGGGTGAAACACCTCCAGATAGGAATGTATAAAGCTTAAAAAAACAGAAAACATAAGAAGTTTTCTTTTCAAATGTAAAAACTGCAACTTCACAGTTCGCAAAGCATGACAAGGCTTAATGAATAAAGAAAGCATGATACAAATGTTAATTTATTGTCTGGGGGCAAAGTGACTTTTTTTGGCCCAAATGGTACCTCCTAGTATAGCACCCAGGCATGGGATCCGTTATCTGGAACTGGTAATCTCACATACATTCCATTTCATCCAAATAATCCAAATGTTTCAAACAGTTTCCCCTTTTCTCTGTAATACATAGTAACATAGTAAGTTAGGCTGAAAAAAGACTCACGTCCATCAAGTTCAACCTTTTTAACTTTTTTTTTTTTTTAACTGCCTAACTGCAAAAAACCCCATCCGAAGACTCTCCAATTTGCCTCAGAGGGGGAAAAAATTCCTTCTAGACTCCAAAAAGTCAATGGGACTAGTCCCTGGATCAACTTGTACTATGAGCTATCTCCCATAACCCTGTATTCCCTCACTTGCTAAACACCATCCAACCCCTTCTTAAAGCTATCTAATGTATCAGCCTGTACCACTGATTCAGGGAGAGAATTCCACATATTCACAACTCTCACTGTAACAAACCCCTTCCCAATATTTAGGTGGAACCTCTTTTCTTCTAATCGGAATGGGTGACCTTGTGTCAGCTGGAAAGACCTACTGGTGAATAAAACATTAGAGAGATTATTATATGATCCCCTTATATATTTATACATAGTTATCATATCACCCCTTAAGCGCCTCTTCTCCAGCGTGAACATCCCCAATTTGGCCAGTCTTTCCTCATAGCTAAGATTTTCCATACCTTTTACCAGCTTAGTTGCCCTTCTCTGTACCCTCTCTAATACAATAATGTCCTGTTTGAGTGATGGAGACCAAAATTGTACGGCATATTCTAAATGGGGCCTTACAAGTGCTCTATAAAGTGGAAGAATGATCCCCTCCAAATAATAATTAAACAGTACTTTGTACTTGATCTAAACTAAGATATAATTAATCCTTGTTGGAAGCAAAACAACCCTTTTGGGTTTATTTAATGGTATGCAAATCCAAATCCAAGATCTGTTATCTGAAAAACCCCAGGTCCCAAGCATTCTAGATAACAGGCCCCACACCTGTGCTCCTTCAATTACTGGAGTGATACTCAATGAATTGCCACTGAATACTGTACACATCTTTTTGCACTTGCAATGTGGACATTTCCAACAATTTCTATGGTTTGGAAACAATAACATTATCATTTAAAGCCACAAGGAAGAAGAGAAGTGGGCTGGTGATGTGTGGGTTGACCCAAAACCTGTGGTGACGTGTAGTTTGAACACCGGTTGGACAGTTTTGGGTTGAAATTGGGCTAACCATTGCAGGTTAGGTGTGGGTCACACTGGGGAGTAAACTCCTCCTCTGATCCCAAAGATTCCCTGTCTTTGATCCAGAGGTGAACACAGAAGTAGTGTAGAGAGAGAGAGAGAGAAAATCATAAGTTGTGAGCTGGTCCTACAATAGCAACATTTTGCAGGTGAGGGTTGAGTTTTTCCTGACCTACACATTACAAGCATGGACAGCTGGGAGGCAGTTATGCACCCCTTAATGCAAAATCACTTGCACTGGTACCCATGATATGTGAGCCCTACAGACATCAACTATTTGGCATTGTCAGATTTGGGTACAAATGTGAATTTTAAAATGATGGAGGGCCTCATAATGTGGCCAATGGGCTTATAAGTGGTAGTCAACCAGTACTATGGGATAGTCTATGTTAATGGGAGGAAACAACAGAAAATATATCCTGTTGAGAATAGGGATAGGCTGCAGAAATTTCCTCCTGAGAGGCTCATACACATTGAAATATTTTAAACATAATGTTCCCTATATGGGCATTTTAACAAGAAATACAAACCCAGGGATTTTTCAAAATTGAAATGAACCTCTTCTTTACTATGTATTTCCCATTCTAAGAAGTTCCCATATGCCCTTGTAAATGCAAACAGTACAATGAAAGCCCTAGGCATGGTTCTAGCCAGTAGATCATATTTGTCCAGACACAGCACTCAGTTCTTTGAGTTCTGCAAATAATGGTGAGCTAGTTTAACCTTCTTCAGTGTGGTTCTGCCCTATTATATATATATATATATATATATATATATATATATATATATATATATATATATATATATATATATATATCTGTGTGTGTATGAGTAGTTCCCACTTCCCACATAAGCGCTGGGTAAGACAAGGAGGGAACTAGTGATTGATGTGATCCAGTTTGTCACCACGTCCTCGATAGAGTGTCCCCATAGTACGGGCTTCACTCAACAAGGCTAATCAAACTGACGACCCTGGAACTGTGTCATGGGAAAAGAAAGAGATTGGAAAGAGCATTGGAGGCACCTTTCTAAGGAGATCATCACGTGTCCCTTCTTATATGTAGAAGTCAATAACCCCCCCCCCTTAAAGCAAATAATATCAATGGTTCATTCTGTATTTGTACACTCGCAGCATGGCAAGGTCTAGATGTATGCCTATTTCTATATTTATGTATAGGCTTAATTTGCAGACTAATTATTCAATGAAATTATCACATTTGGGAATTCTAGGGCTTGTCTTTCATCTCCTGCTGGTTACAGCTTAGAACCTCGATTTAATGATAGCAGTTGAGACACTGATTACATAGACTGTACAGAGCATGCAAACAAAACTTAAATTCATTCACTCATCATGTCCCACCTAATTAACGCAACCTCCTTCTGACATTCCCTTCAACACACTATTTCTACTTCAATCCATCAACCAGGCTGCTACCGGGCACACTTGCTACCCCCGCTGCGTTCTGTTTACTGCTATATTGTACAGAACATTACTTTATCATAACTCTATGGTCTATGGTTCATAGTACAGTACTACCCAATGCAGATTACATTTTAAGACTATTTCACCCAAGCAAAATTAAAGACTTTCTAAACACTGGGGACCACTACAAATCCCCCCACCATTTGGCATAAATGGGTAGTGCCATAAGTACCAAAAACTGCTGAAGAACTGGAAGATACGCCTAGAATACAAGTCAATTTGGAGAGAAGAAATATTGGCTGTGCTTCAATACCCCTAGGTGCAGATTCTGCCCTTGGGAGTTCACAACAGTCATCTTCTTTTCTTTGGTAAACTTCGGAAGCTGATGGGAGTTTTTGCGCCTGTGCAGTTGGAGTAATCTTCTGGTCCTGAACAACTGCACATGCGCCTAAAGTCAGGAACATTTTCGACATCTTTTCAGAAATTTTCGTGACTTTCGGCACACACGCAGTTGTAGGGAACCAATAGATTACTCCAAATGCGCATGCACCAAAACTCCCCTCTGCTTCCGAAGTTTACCGAAGAAAAAAAAGATGGCGGCCGTGAACTACCGAAGACAGAATCTGCACAGAGGGGTAAGTAAAAAGTTAGGGGCATTTACCCTGAGTACCAGGTAGGCTAGGGGGAGGAGGGAGTGGGGTCTAGGTAGCATTGGAGGATAGGGTTTTTTTAAGGTTTGGGTTAAATTCTCCTTTAAAGAGGATGTGCGCCGTTGCGTTAATGTTTAGTATGATGTAGAAAGTGATACTTTTAAGTCAATTTGCAACTGGTTTTAATTTTTTATTATTTGTGGGTTTTTTTATTCAGTAGCTCTCTAGTTTCTAATATATGCAATATGGTTGCTAGGGTCCAAATTACAATAACGATACGATAACAATGGATTGATTTGATCAAGAGACTGGAATATGAATATGAGAGGGTCTGAATAAAAATATGAGTAATAAAGAATATCAATAACAATCAATTTGTAGCCTTACTGAGCATTTGCTTTTAGATGGAGTCAGTGACCCCCATTTACAAGCTGGAAAGAGTCAGAAGAAGGCAAATAATTCAAGAACTATAGAATAAATAATGTTGCATAGGACTAGCATACTAAAAGGCGAGCCACCCCATTAAGATTACTATGATAATCACTGAAGGTTGATATAAAGTAAGAGGGACCTGACCAAATACGGACCTCCAAGGGGGGCACAAACTGAAAAAGGAATGACCAACATAGATGAGGATTTTAAAAGAACGAGCAGGTAAGATCACCGGAGACTTTGATGAGTGCCTCCCCTGTCCTTAATTGCAAGTACAACTAATGGCAGGTTATTGAAAGCTCTTATGCACAGAGTCGGACTTCCTGCTGGAAAAGATACAAGTAAACAGCAGCAGTGTGTTTGACTTGACCCTGCCAAAAATACTTTGCACACAAGTTACGTCTGATTCCTGTTGTCTTCCCAAAGCCACTGTTCATTGTATGAGTATGAGTTCTGAGAAAAATCAAGTTTTCCACTACAAGGATACACACAATGGGCATAACATTTAAAAGGGCTGCTCACCTTTAAATTCACTTATTAGTATGAAATAGAGAGAGAAATTAAGAGAAATTTGCAATTCGTTTTCATTTTTTATTATTTGCAGTTTTTGAGTAATTTAGCTTTTTATTCAGCAGCTCTCCAGTTTACAATATCAGTCATCTGGTTGCTAGGGGTTGTATGACCGTTGCAACCATGCACTCACTTGAATAAGAGACTGGACTACAAAAATGAAGGCCTAAATAGAAAGATGAGTAATACAAAGTAGCTATAACAAAACATTTGTAGCCTTACAGATTTTGTTTCTTAGATGGAGTCAGTGACCCCCCCCCCCCCCATTTGAAGATGGAAATAGTCAGAAGGCAAATAAATCATGAACTATAAAAAATAAACCAATTGTTCAAAAATGGCCATTCTATAACAAACTTAAAGTTAAAGGGATAATGTCATGGGGAAAAAAAATTTCAAAATGCATCAGCTGTTGCAGAAGAATTCTGTATTGAAATCCATTTCTCAAAAGAGCAAACAGATATTTTTATATTTCATTTTGAAATCTGATATGGAGCTAGACATAGTGTCAATTTCACAGCTGCCCCAAGTCATGTGACTTGTGCTCTGATAAACTTCAATCACTCTTTACTGCTGTACTGCAAGTTGGAGTGATATCACCCTCCTCCCCCCCCCCCCCCCCATCAGCCTAACAACAGAAAAATTAGCATGTAACCAGATAACAGCTCCCTAACACAAGATAACAGCTGCTTGGTAAGAACAACAATCAATAGTAAAAACCCATGTCCCACTGTGTACTATTCAGTTACATTGAGAAGGAAAAACAACAGCCTGCCAGAAAGTAGTTCCCTCCTAAAGTGCTGGCACAAGTCACATGACCGGGGCAGCTGGTAAATTGACAATATGTCTAGCCCCATGTCAGATTTCAAAACTGAATATAAAAAAAATCTTTTGAAAAATGGATTTCAGTGCAGAATTCTACTGGAGAAGCACTATTAATTTCCCATAACAGTATCCCTTTAATGTAAAGGTGAAGCATCCCTTTTCAGGACAGGTTGACGGTCATTCGTAGGTCACTACTGTGATGAAGATTCTCTTGCTATTTATAGATCTACGTATATAATATTATTCATTGTATAGTCACGCCATTGTATATAACAATTACTAAAGACCCCATTGACTGGAGAAAAGACCCTTCCAGTCTCTAAGCTTCAGTCTGGGAAACTGAAAGTGAGCAGGTAGGAAATGAGAGCACGATGAAGGCGACTCTGTTATCTTCAATAATAGCAGCAGCTTTTATACTCACTTTACCCCTTCCCTTTACACACACTGTGGCCCCTTGTACTGGAAGGGAAAGATGCGGAAAGAAGGAAATTGATTACAAAAGCCACTATGTAATTGTGAGGATATGAGACGTAACCTCAGCCTTTGAGTGAAATTACTTAAAGCAGAGGAACAAGGGCACACATCAGATGAAACTTTGGCCTTTCTGGGGGGATCTCACAGCTGATCAGGACCAAAACAATTGGCTTTCTGATCTGCACATGACTGAAAGCTCCTTCCATAATAGTAATGTCCATTAATCCTTATTGGAAGCAAAACCAGCCTATTGTTTACATTATTTTCTAGTAGACTTAAGGTATGAAGATCCAAATTACAGAAAGAATCATTATCCGGAAAGCCCCAGGTCCTGATGATTCTGGATAATAGGTCCCATACCTGTACCTTGCACTTGATCCCAACTAAGATATAACTAATTCTTATTGGAAGCAAACCCAGCCTTTTGGGTTTATTTCACGTTTACACGATTTTCTAGTAGACTTAGAGGCACATTTATCAAGGGTCAAATTTTGAATTCATGTGAGGTTTTTTTTTTAACTCCCATAAACCATTCTTCAAAAGTCGGGTGGATAGAATCGATACAAAATCTTGAATCGAATTCGAATTTTTTTTTTTATATTTCATTTTGAAATCTGACATGGGGCTAGACATATTGTCAATTTCCCAGCTGCCCCAAGTCATGTGACTTGTGCTCTGATAAACCTTAGTCACTCTTTACTGCTGGAGTTGGAGTGATATCACTCCCTCCATTCCCCCCAGCAGCCTAACAACAGAACCAGGGGCGTAACTATAGAGGAAGCAGACCCTGCGGCTGCAGGGGGGCCCAAGAGGTATAGGGGGCCTTATGATGCCCTAATTAATGAACAATTTCAACATATACTAGTAAAATGGTTAACTTTTGGATATGTTGGGGGCCCTAAAATTAATTTGCTGTGGGGGCCAGTAACATCTAGTTACGCCACTGAACAGAACAATAGGAAGGTAACCAGATAACAGCTCCCTAACACAAGATAACAGCTGCCTGGTAGATCTAAGAACAGCACTCAATAGTAAAACCCATGTCCCACTGTGTACTATTCAGTAACATTGAGAAGGAAAAACAACAGCCTGCCAGAAAGCAGTTTCCTCCTAAAGTGCTGGCACAAGTCACATGACCAGGGGCAGCTGGGAAATTGACAAAATATCTAGCCCCATGTCAGATTACAAAACTGAAAATAAAAAAATCTGTTTCCTCTTTTGAGAAATGGATTTCAGTGCAGAAGTCTACTGGAGCAGCACTATTAACTGATGTGTTTTGAAAAAAACATGTTTTCCCATGACCGTTTCCCTTTAAACAGTAATTTTCAACAGCAGGCTTTTAGGTGGTGAATATTTTTTACCCATAACAGAAGCCAGCACCAAAGCCAGCGCCAAAAGCACAAGGTAAAATTCCAGTTCTTAAAGGAACAGCATATGATAAATCTTGAAAATCGAATTCAAATTTTTTAAAAAAACATCAAATTTAAGTTGAATTTGACAGTTTGGACCAAAGAAAAACTTGAAGATTTTAATTTCAAATTTTCAATTGACTCTTGATTAATCTGCCCCTTAAGGTATGAAGATTCAAATTACCTGAAAGATCCATTAACCCGGAAAACCCCAGGTCCTGAGCATTCTGGATAACAGGTCCCATACCTGTACTTTTGTTTATAATCTGTGTATTGCATTATTTGTTGCAGAATTCATACATGAATACAGAAGAACCTCAGAGGTACCTCTGAGAGAAGCTGCACTGTGTTCTAATTAGGGATGCGCTGAATCCACTATTTTGAATCTTTGCAAAAGATTTAGTCGAATACCAAACGGAATCTGAATCCTTATTTGCAAATGCAAATTCGGGGTGGGAAGGGGAAATCTTTTCTTACTTCCTAATTTTGTGAAAAAAAGTCACACGCTGCATATGCAAATTAGTATTCGGATTCGGTGGAGCCGGGCTGAAGGAGTCGGCCGAATCCAAATCCGAATCCTTTTGAAAAAGGCTGAATCCTGGATTAGGTGCATCCCTAGTTCTAATTAAAAAATACAAAAAATACAAAGAGTTAATTCCTCCTTAATCTTTTTTGGACGGCACTGTGTTTTGCTATAATATGTTAATAGCTGCTGCAACATGCAAATGTCTGGAATTATGAAGCACTTTTGCTGCCAAGGTAATTGAAAAAATGAAATCACCATTTGGTGGAAGGCTGTGAGCTATGCCATGATACACCCTTTGGCTCTACACTAGACTTGTGTGTTTATATAGGGAAGTTTGTTCCAGTGATGCATCATGGGTCTTGCAGGAACTAGAGAAAGAAAGGAATATGTTAGCCTTAGTGTAGGTCACATGGAATACTGGGCTGCCGTACTCCAGTCCTTCTGTTCCTCCCTGTGTGTGTGTTTATGATGAGACACAAATCTATGTTGTACGAAATGAAAGTGCCGCCGTGCGGAACCCACTGTCAAACCCTGGCACGGTGTGGTGCCAACGAGAGACAACACCAGTTCTGCTGGCGTAACATTCAGAGCATTGGCCATAAAATCAGCCAAACGGAGTGAATTTCCTGTCCAGCCGGCTGCGTGGGGCGAGTTTGTACCGACTCCCGTTAGAGCTGCTCTTTTCTCAGCCGTGAGCATATTGAGTTCCCATTCTTGCTGCTTAATCAGGGACATGTCATCTGCCTTCCATCTTCCCTCCTACACAAGCTCTCATCGCCCCCCACTCCTTATTGCCCTGAGGATATCAGAGAGGAACGCGTCATGCAAGCTTGCTCCGCTTTCTGGATTAAACCAAGATTGCCATCATGGACCTCAGGGCCTCACAGACCCCAAAACAATTCTAATATCTCCTTAAACTCATCAAGCCCCTCTCATCCCATTTAAACATTACAAAAACAAATTCCATACTGTAAAAATGTACCGTTTTTTCTGATTAAAGGAACGGTAACGGTAAAGAAAACATCATGTAGTGTTGCCCTGCACTTTTAAAACTAGCCTGTTTGCATCAGAAACACTACTATAGTTCATATAAACAAGCTGCTAAGTAGCAATGGCTAGTATGGCTTCATGGCACAGGATAAGTAATGGATAACAGATAACATTATGTTTTCTATTCACCATTTGGTGATGGTCTGTGTGCTGCCTCAGAGATCACCTGACCAGAAATATTTCAACTCTAACTGTAACAGGAAGAAGTGTGGAAGCAAAAGACACACCTCTGTCTGTTAATTGGCTCATGTGACCTAACTTTATAGTTTGTTTGGTATGTTTGTGTGCACCGTTGAATCCTACGATCCCAGGAGGCTGTCCTTATTTTTTAAAATGGCTATTTTCTATTTATGATTACCTAATGGCACATGCTACTAAAAAAGTATATTATTATAGAAATGGTTTATTTACATGAAGCAGGGGTTTTACATTTGAGTTTTTTATGCAATATCTTTTTATTAGGGATGCACTGAATCCACTATTTTGTATTTGGGCAAACCCCAGAATCCTCAGAGAAAGATTTGACCGAATAAAAATTTGCAAATAAGGGGAGGGGAAAACATTTAGGGTTCGGATTCGGTTCGGCTGGGAAGAAGGATTCGGCCGCTGAAAAAGGCCGAATCCTGGACAAATCCCGAACTGAATCCTGGATTCGGTGCATCCCTACTTTTTATAGAGACCTACATTGTCCGGGGGGTATAGTTTTCCTTTAAAGGAGAACTAAACCCTAAAAAAACTGCCATGTTTTATGCACTGAACTTATTGCACCAGGCTAATGTTTCAGCTTGTCAACAGCAACGATGATCTAGGACTTAAAACAGGGGCTAAAACAATGGAGGTTGGTATTTATTGTCTATTCCACATACTTGTGAAATATGCATGTCTGCAGGTGAAAATGCCTTCATATTTTAAAAACTGCTCCATCCTTCCCACTGAAAAAACTTTGTCAATCCAACACCAGACATTAATGAAAAATCTGAGACACTTTCGAGGCAGATACTTTGCTCACAACGTGATATATATAAATACCACAATAATGAAGAAAACAAGAGACTGTACTGTGCAGAAGGATCACAGGAAAGAAAGGAAATGCTACTCAGAATGAGCCCTGACCCGAATATGATTTGGCACACAAGCAGAGATGTTTTTTTTATGAACAAACTGCCTGTGGAATTGGTGTGGAACAGTATTACAGGCAATCTGTAAAGTGCATAAAGCTCTGCTCCCATCTGTCGCTGTCTGTGCAGTTCAGGACCATGGAGAGCAGATACATAGTAAAAGCTTCTGTCCATGGTCCTGAACTCTCATTCTCCTAAGCCTTTTGAAACAAACAAAAAATACAATTAGCCTGGGGTGGCAATAAATTATTTTCGGCCAGTGCAACTGCACGTGGGTCTTCCAGGAAACAGTGGCCCTCAGCTCAGCTCATTCGCACAATGTTTTAGAAGGGAGTTTGACTGTGGGATAACAGGTATAGTAGGGAGAGATGGTGCCTATAGTAACAGTGCATAATAGTCTATGGGAAGGGAGTGTGACTGTGGGATAGCAGGTATAGTAGGGAGAGATGGTGTCTATAGTAACAGTGGGATAATAGTCTCTGGGAAGGGAGTGTGACTGTGGGATAGCAGGTATAGTAGGGAGAGATGGTGCCTATAGTAACAGTGCATAATAGTCTATGGGAAGGGAGTGTGACTGTGGGATAGCAGGTATAGTAGAGAGAGATGGTGCCTATAGTAACAGTGGGATAATAGTCTCTGGGAAGGGAGTGTGACTGTGGGATAGCAGGTATAGTAGAGAGAGATGGTGCCTATAGTAACAGTGGGATAATAGTCTCTGGGAAGGGAGTGTGACTGTGGGATAGCAGGTATAGTAGGGAGAGATGGTGCCTATAGTAGCAGTGGGATAATAGTCTCTGTGAAGGGACTGTGTCTGTCGGATATAAGGAATAGTAGGCCCATAGCCTCTTGGATGGAACTAGTACAACACAGTTCTAATACAACAACACTTTTTATCTATGTTGACAACCTGTTGTGAACATTCAGTAATTACTGACAGAGGAGGGGCATTGAAGAGTACTAGAAACCGTAGTTCGACAACAGATTAAAGTCAATACATAGCTTTATTTAAATAAAAGATCCCTGCAAATTGTATTTTGCCTTAGTCCTGGCCCCTCGTGCCTTTACATGGCACTAGGAGGATGCTTTTATTTCCTGAAGTACATTCAGCCTGGTTTCTCCTTTGATTTATGCCTGCTCTCAGAACTGGTCATTTTCCTGCCTATTGAGGAGTTAGTGATGCGCAGATGAGTTATTCTGTTCCCTGGCTGAGAGAGAAAAGTGAAAGGGTTTTGAGAGGGTAATGGGGGAAGGGTAGGGAAGATGATTTAACCCCATTTGCCATCAAAGAGGCCTGCAGCTCAGTTTGGGCAGGGAAGGGTTAATACAGTCACAATGTGCCCTGAAGAGGGACCAAAGCTGAAGCTGCAGCTACAAATCAGACAACTGGAGCCAGAGAGAAGTAAGAGTGGAACGAAATCCTCTCTCATTAATGGCTCATTAAGAAAGCAAGTGAGATGGACTGTAGCGGCAGTTATTCCTGTCCACTTGTAATATACAGACTGCTAGCTACCCTCTATCTTCTGGAAGGTGTCAGGGAGCCAGAATGAGCTGTATATCAATTTATATGGGATGCGGAAAGGAACATTGTGTGTGTTTTTTTAAGAATCCTGTGCCAAAGATAATATGAAAATTCAACAGCATTGTTTGCACATAAGCAAGGATTAGTGCTGGTCGCCATGATGAATTTCTGCTCCACATGCCTGAGGTTGGATAAAGGACACATGGGTATCAAATTCAGCCTTTCCTTTCTATATTTCTGTTTATTCAAATGATGGCACAGCCTGCACACACACTGGCCTTAAAGGGAAACTGTCACGGATGCATTATCATTCAATTTCACAAATAAGCTTTGTTTTTTTTTTTCTTTCTTTAAATCTTTTGAAATATTCACTGTTTTACCAGTGAATATCCTCAGACTTATGCTCACTGCAACCAGTAACTCCAACTCTTCATTTGCAATATATTATATTCCTTAAGCAGTTATTATAATGAATATGTTGATGGAATGTATCAGGGGCGTAACTACAGAGGAAGCAGACCCTGTGGTTGTGGGGGGGGGGGCAGGAGGTATAAGGGGCCCTAATTAATGAGTAATTAATATTGATTGGTAAAACAAACAACCTCTGGATATTCTGGGGGCCCTAAAACTATTTTTTTGTGGGCCCAGTAACATCTAGTTACGCCTCTGGCTTGTATGATGGTAGGTGGCATCAGTTTTGGGTTTTATGAAAAAGACTCACCTAAACAATTGTCCAGTCTGCTGGGGTATGGGTTGATTAATACATTTATATACAAACAAAAGCTATTGAAGGACTAGTTAAGCCAGTAATACATGAAACATCCCCTACAGAGTTCCCAGAGAGTAGTACGGTGGGGTTGGTAACCAACCATGTTGGCGCATTTGATCTCCTTTGCTCAGCCAGTAGCATTAACCATTGAAACAAATTTGGCCCTGACTTCAAATGCAAATGCTCCTAATCTACAATAACCAACGGGAAACCTGGACTTTAAGAGCAACAACATGGCAGCTGCCAACCCCTCCTCCTCTTCTCTTTTAAACACTATGGTCAATAGTCAAATGGGGATGTTTCATTCTTTACTTGTCTTTTAATTATAATCTCATTGTATGCTCATTAAACTGATTTTTTTTTACAATTCCCCAATACGTTAACATCATACCAGGTGTTTTGTTGCCCAAGCAAAATCGAGCAATGGAATCTCATTTACTTTCAGGACCACAGTGTGCAAAGTGCAATTTTGGAAGCAACAGCCATGTTTTATTTGTTTTTTTTTGCCCCCCATACTTATAGCTTGATCGTGGTCGTTGCATATTAACTGAAGCCAGTGAGCTGGGACTCATACACAAAACTGATGCAATTGTTCTGGAAAAAAACCAAGGTCTGGTTGGCAACATTTTCAGAGTTCACTGTGAGAGTGATGCACCCTATTCTTTTGGCACACGGTGATTGGCATGGGTGCTGTAGGAATGACTGGATTGGAGGGTTCCGCAGCATTAAAAGACAACTGTGCAGAATATTAAACCGGATCCAGCACAGCTTGTTTTTTTACAGCAGGAAAAAAATGTTAGGCAGTAGGTACAAACCAGTAAACCTTTCTATGTCTCAAAATCAATATGAAAAAAAAAAAAGATAACACATTTTTGAAACTGATACATTTCACATCCGTGGCCTCTTGGATGCAGTTCCCCTTTGTGTTCTGATTCCGAACTGATGATCGTATCAGTTCGCAGATGAACAGATTGCTATTGCCCTTTTATTTATTTATTGCTATAAAAAAGATATTTTCTCGAAGCCAATCGACAGTATCTAGACAGTATCTAGCTCTATCTGCCAGTACTATCTCTTAAGGAAGTTCATAGCACCGACTGTAAAAATGCCTTTTTCAGAGCTGGAGATTAAGCCTACTTTCTTCTGAAAGCTAAAGGATGCCCTTGTGTCCTCTGGAGAAAGCGACTGGACGATATAAACAAGCAGCAACACAGCCCCGACTGATTATTTGCTGTACTAAATCAGATATGCACTGGGGTTGTCCTAACCATGTCACATATAATGAAAGGCATTGCTCTTGCTTGTACTCATAATACACTCTCAGAAGGTCACCCTCTATAATATATACTAGTACTGATTCCTTACAGTCAGACTGGCTCAACCAACATTACGTACCTGCTGTGTCCTTCCATAATTAATAGCTGCCTTGAAGAGGTCACTTTTTAATGTGTATTATAGACCTGCAATTAGGGGATCTCCTTTTTATTACCAACACATCAAGATTCTTGGAGAGTCTCTCTTGACACTTTGCAATCAGGAGGTCACTCTCCATTAGAAATAAATCAGTATATTCTTAGCATTGCCAAATTGAAATCTGCTGATGGCCCTATTTTATGCATTAACAGGACTTGCTTAGGTTTAAATGATACAAAAAAAAATCGTACAGTGTGTAAAATACAGAGACTTGTGCAGGGAGCTGAGCGCCTTTCATGTTGTATTTCATAGACGGCCCAGATAAACAGCCATCAAGGAGATCTCTGCATTATATATAACCCAACATTGTTGGTCCTGATAATCTGTAGTCATTTGGTCACCATACATAAAACATAAACCAGATGTACTCCAGTCTGTCCCTTCTAAGCAAATAGGTCATTCTGGGTGAGATAAGATCTAAATATAAACCAGGACAGCCCACAATGATCTGCAGTTGGGACACTGAAAAAACACGGGCTAGGTGGTCTCTTTAGCAAAGATGTTCATCAATCCTTGTGCAAAAGACACGACAATATTCTAATATACAGTAATCTGACATTTGAATCTCAGTTTGTATTAGAACTGACTAATATCCGGGAATATTTTTTCCCCATCTTTTTTCAAAATGATGCATTATAATGCTCACAATAGTTGGTCAGGATAGTTTCAAGATGGCAACTCATGGGATGAAGTATTGGGTTATGTGATGCAACAGATATTAAATGCATGGATACCACGTTCCACTTATTTAATCAATCAGTCCACAAACATCAGTGCATGTAAGAGCAATGGTAGTGGAGGATTACTTGAAGGGCAACCCAGGTGCTTGGCAGGGCCCCATAGTTTCCAGGGACCCAGTTGCAAGGAGCAGGGGTAGATTAGGGGAGTGGTCAGGGTCAAATTCAAGTCTTCCCTGGTGATAGTATAGTTCAGGTTGGGCCACTTACATGACATATATTATGTACCAAGTCATCAGTCTTACCCATTATCGCTTTTGTTTGGATGACTGTCTTTGGTGTGCAACAAGTTGAGGTTGATGGAAGAACTCAACAATTTTTAAAGGAGAAGTAAAGTCTAACTAAAAAAGTAGGCTAGAAATGTTTTCATGATGGTTTATGCTTGTGTACCAGCCCAAAGCAACCACAGCCCTTTAGCAGTAAAGATCTGTGTCTCCCCAGTAGATGCCCCAGTAGCTCCCCATCTTTTTTTCTGCTGATTCACTGATTCACATGCTCTGTGCTGCTGTCACTTACTGAGTTTAGGGACCCACTCACAATATATAGTACACATAGTGTCATACAAATATAGTCACAATATAAGGCTGATTAGTCATTAATACAGATAATTACTACATGGCAGCACAGAAACCAGTGCAATTAGCATCACAATTTAATAATCAGCCCTGAAGCATCAGCTTATATTACAGGCCAACCTCATTTTCTGCTGCTGGATGATTAGTGACGACCCCTAAGCCTAGCTTCTCAACAGCTGCCCAGATCCCACTGAGCATGTGAGTGTCACAGACACTTTCCAAGATGGTGACCCCCTGTGACAAGTTTGAAGTCCTGGATCATTGCTGCTATTGACAAGCTGAAACTTTAGCCTGGTGCAATAAGTTCTGTATGCAAAATATGGTATTTTCAACTAATTTCATGTTTAGGGGTTAGTTCTCCTTTAAGGCCACACACATGCACTGGATATCATCCCTGATGTTTTCTTAGAGACTCAATATGTATAAATACTGTAAAAAAAAATAGCCATTTTGATAGACCTTTATTGATATCACCAGCACCAGTATCACCAGCTATTAACTGTCATACTGAACCCAACCTGCAATTATTTACCACCAGCCTGACCCATAACCTGTTTTTCATGTAGAGCGATGGAAGTAATATCAATAGGAAACTGTAAAGAAGAAAAGTATGAGTATGAATTGAACGAAGGCAATCCCAAATTGTTGGCACGTCGCCATAAACTGTGACTCCCCTACAGGTAGTCTATAGGAAATTGAGTTTGGTATAGATCTCCTCATTGGATTTATACATTGAAGACCTCATCTTTTTCATGTCAATTCTGAGTGATAAGATCAAGATGGATGGATTGATTCTGTATTGGTCTGAAGTCTAAAAAGCAGAGAATTTTGGGCCATTTTCTTGAACTGGCAAACTTTTAATTGCCTTGAACCTTATTTAAACTGATTGCCCATGCATTGCATGAACATTTAACCCTGTCCCCGTAAGCATTGTTTTCACTTTAGCTATAAAACCCCCAGCCATCCCTCAGCCCTATAATAAACCCAAACTGCGGAGTGAATGAGCTGCTCCCTATTATACACAAACTGCTTGATCAGTGTGAATGAGGGAAAAGGGAAAGGTTAGCTAGTCGACATTTAATATCCCGTCCATTAAAGCTCAGCGCTCTGAGTCAACATAATACGCACTGACTTGGGCTGTCTCCGAGAAGCCCTCCTTGTAATTATTTTTCCGTTGACCTTAGCAAGTGTTGAACAGAAAGTTACAACGTGTCCATCTCCCCCGGCAGCTTTATGAAGTAGAAACGCTTGGCCGTTCAACAACCAAAAGAGGAATTAATAGAAGTGAATAGTGATATTTACGGAGGAGTTATATCAGCCTACTGATATACACAATACAAAACTGCACTCAGTAACTGAGAATATTTTATTGCTCTGCCTTGGCCACTTATAGAAACTTGGCAGGACACACAGTATGATGAGAAGGGTTGCTTCACCCTGAAATATGCTTTGTGCACCACCTATTGTGAAGCCATCAGTTGACAATCATTTTTTTTTTATTGTTGCTGCGGCAGTTTCTTAGCACATAGAATTCTTTTTACATTCTTCAACGTAGGGACTTGGTACTGGGAGCTGACGTTGAGCTAAGCTTCACTATTACATTCATTGAAGGACAGAATGTTAGGAAAATGCTATCAAATGCTAATATATTGGTCACAGGGATTACTGGGAAAGCTATTTACTAGATTATCTCTTAGGTACATAGATTATCTCTTAGGTACATAACACAGAGCAGCCCTGCCTGAGCCTTTGTATGGAATAGACATAATCAATGCACCAAAAAGGCTTGGGACCAAGGGAGCTATGGATAAGGGGTACTGCCACAATGCTTGCATCAGGTACAAGGCACTAGATCTCATTTGCAATGCCAGTATCAGTATAAGCTCAGTTTTCTAACACAGGGCAATGTGCAAAAAAACTGATGCAAGCCACCATATTTTTGCATCTTGCACCTTACCCAGCATTCCTAGCCCTAGGTGCAGGTCTTTGTGTTTTCATGAATGGCTGGAAGAGTGTGGTATGTGGGTTTTCTGTTGGACATTCCTAATTTGCACTTCATTCAGATGTGAGAGCACCAATGGGCAAAAGATACAACAGTGTCCTGTGTTTAACATCTACCTATGGTACGTTATAGGCAGTGGGACCACAGCACTATACTTTACACCTTGCCCTGGATTCTGCACAATTTGCACTGAGATCCCCAGGGATTAAAGAAAGAGAGCACCCTATGTATGTTCATTATTGACTTTCTACACAACAGGCAATGAAAAGTCTACTGTGCTGACATTAGGCTTGTACTTCAGCTCCCGTCATCTCCAGCAAACCAGTGATTGTTGCATATGAGCCATTTGATTTCCCTACAGGATATATAGCTTCTTAAATATGGAACTATTTTAATGGCTGGCAGATCTTGACTTCCATAGCATTGCGAGATCGTAAGGGCTGAGAGACCATTTTTAGGTACAGACTTGGGCATGTCTGGTATAATGTCGGTTAATATTGGGTGCCCTAAAGGCTGCAGATGTCCATGGCTGTTTTTAATGTTTGTATCTAATGCAAGGTGATCACCTATTGGCATCTAGTCAAGTCTCTCGGTGAAAGATGGGATGTGACAGAAATGCTTATGGGCTGTAGGCAGGGATTTGACAAAATCAAAACAGATTTAGAGACAACCGTTCCAGAACAAAAGGTCGTTCTGCGCAGTATAATCATTTCAGGCTTCAGGAATGCGTTGCAGAGTTGCATTGCCTTGAGTGAGGAGAGGCAATATATGAGGAAGCAACTACAAAGTATAGTTGTGAGGCCTGATATCAGCCAGACCCTGTAGACGTGGGTTAACAATAGAGGGTACAGACCCTGCAGATGGAGGTGGGCCATAAGAGAGAGGGGGCCTTGTAAGAGCCATCTTTGGTGGTGTTTTCATGAGGGGTGCACCAATGCACTTGTTTTAATGAATAGTATGCAAAATCCCCACAGTCACAAGGGAACCCTCGGTCTACCACCATCCTGGAAATGGCGATCATTCCTGGGTGCTTTGTAGAAAGAAAAACGGTCCGCACACACCAATATTGCAGTCGGGGATTGTGCCCCTTTTTTTTAATGCCACCAATTGTCAACGTTTCGGGGGGAACGCAGCCTCCCTTCTTCAGGACCTGAAGAAGGGAGGCTGCGTTCCCCCTGAAACGTTGACAATTGGTGGCATTAAAAAAAAGGGGCACAATCCCCGACTGCAATATTGGTGTGTGCGGACCGTTTTTCTTTCTACAAAGCAGTTAAGGAGACCTGGCTAGGTCAGCGGAGGACCAGCACCACCACGCAGATCAGTGGAAGGAGGTGTGCGGTAATAGAAATATTCACTGATCATTCCTGGGTACCATGACCAATAGCTGCATCTCATTCACGCCAAGTCATCAGGTGCTTATGGCTTTATGAACATCATGTGGCTGAACTACAAGGGAGGTAGTGTGTGCCACAACTTGTGTGCAATTGGCATCCACTTTGGTGTGTTGCTTATGGTTGTGGTGTCCACAATGTCCCTGGAATTCTGGGTAAGGCAGCATTTTGTTGTGTGCAAAAAAAACTCTCAACTACTAAGAGTGGCTCAGGGTGCAAAACGCCATATTTTATGCACTTTGCCTTCTGACACTCATTTAGTATCCTGGACTGTGCTAGTTCCATGAATACAGCGTTGCAGGAGTTTGGCATCAGGTTTATGAGTGCCATTTACTGTATGTAGTTACCAGGGAACAGCAGCCTTATTTGTTTTGGCACTATATTTATTGGAGATCAATTGCAAGCTACTGTTTTATTATTACAGAGAAAAAAGAAATCATTATTAAAAATTTGAATTATTTGTATAAAATTAAGTTTATGGGAGATGGCCTTCCTGTAAATTCAGCTTTCTGGAAAATGGGTTTCCTGATAACAGATCCCATAAATTGTAGATCTCACTCTGGAGAACCAATCTCTTTGATCAGTAATTACTCTATTTAGAAATGCACATGTTTCAGATCCTCAGGTGCTCATATGAAGAGGAAAGATCGAACCATGTCATGCATTTCTAAATAAAGTAATTACTGATCGAAGAGATTGGTTCTCCAGAGGGATATCTACAATTTGTGATGGCGGTGCCTTACTCTGAAGGTGAACCTCGTACACTTGATAACCAAGGACTACATCATCCACAAAGTGTGCATAAGGGATCCCATACCGCTATTACCATATAGTAAAAACAAACTGAAGAGATATGAGGTCAATATGTTATATAAGCCTTAAATGGCAAGGAAAGGCAAAGAAATACAATTCCATTTTTACTTTCTTCAATGAAAAAGAAATCTATCTCCAATATACTTTAATAAAAAAATGTGTATCGTTTTTATAAGAAACCTGACTGTGTGCAGTGAAATTCTCCCTTCATTTACTTCTGTGGATAGGAATTGTCAGACGGTCCCTAACTTCTGGCAGGGAAACAATCATACTTATGAACAGCAGGGGGAACCCCTGCCTTACTTCCCAGCCATGCAGAACTCAATCAGCTTTGTTTGTTTCCCTGCTTTGATCATTTATGACGATCCCTAAGCTTAGCCCAGATCACACTGAGCATGTGCACAGTCTTGGTCTTACAAAGATGTATAACAAAGTTACAAGATGACAGCCCCCTGTGGCCAACTTTGAAAGCATAAATCATTTGTTTGATTAGGCTTGTGGTGCAGTAAGTTCATGTTTATGTTTACTATACAAAATACAGCATTTCTAGCCTTATTCTATTTTAGACTTTCCTTGTCCTTTAAGACAAGCAGCCAAGATACTTTAAGAGCATATACACTTTATGTATTAATAGGGCTCGACTTGCATGTCATTCATCCAAGCAAGATAGGTGCCTCTTATGTCTGCAAAGCTTCACAGCTAATGCTTGTGTGCATGGTGCTGCTCATCAATACAAAATAACAGCGTAAACATTTTGGATTAAAAGCAGCAAAATCTACTCCCGTTTCCAATGAGCCAGCGCAGATTTTATGCATGGTAGTCAACTCGGCAGAGAGATAAGTTTGAACATTAAATACATCTCGTAATTCTGCTCAGCATGTGATACAAAGCCAAGCCCAGGCAAGTCATAAAGCACTGGGGGAACATTTGCATTTTAAATCTGCTCCAGCCTCCATGGTGCATGCTTTTAAATAAGCCGGATTTGCCATTTCACCTTGACGAGGGTTCTTAAAGGGCAAGGAAAGGCAAAGAAATAAAATCCCATTTTTACTTTCTTTAATGAAAAAGAAATCTATCTCCAATATACTTAATTTAAAAAAGTATACGTTTTTTTATAAGAAACCTGACTGAATGCAGTGAAATTCTCCCTTCATTTAGTGCTGTGGATAGGAATTGTCAGACGGTCCCTAACTTCTGGCAGGGAAACAATCATACTTATAAACAGCAGGGGGAGCCCCTGCCTTACTTATCAGCCATGTAGAACTCAAGCAGCTTTGATTTTTGATTATTTATGAAGATACTTAAACAGCCCAGATCACACTGAGCATGTGCACAGTCTTGGTCTTGCAAATATGTATATCAAAGTTACAAGATGACAGCCCCCTGTGGCCAACTTTGAAAGCATAAATCATTTGTTTGATTAGGCTTGTGGTGCAGTAAGTTCATGTTCATGTTTAGTATACAAAATACAGCATTTCTAGCCTTATTCTATTTTACACTTTCCTTACCCTTTAACAGTGCTGTCTTGTGCATGTGTCGGCACCTCAAAATTCTAAGGCAAGTTGAAGGGCTATTGTATTGAAACATAGGGGTACATTAGTAGCAGGAATTTATAGGTGCAGGCATAGGGGCAGAAGTAGAGAAGAGGGAGCTCCAGACCATGATACTGAGGGCAGAGGATGGGAAAAGTAACATAAATATGGGTGCACCCAGCCCCCCCCAGCATCCCTATATAGACTTGGATCAAATATATAATGCACATTCACAAGTGTAGGAGATGCATTTCCTGCACTTAGCACCCTAGACATGGGTCTTTTGCTCCAAAATGAAAATTAAAAAGACTCCCCTACCTACAGCATTGTCTCTCTGTACTTGGCAGTGAAGTATTTATTCAAATCCAATAAAGGATATGGGGGAAAAAATAAAGGAAAAACAAAAAAATATATATAGTATAGCGTTCCAGATTTGATCACACACCTAGGGCAGATTTACTAAATTCACATGAATAGTTCGAAATTCGATCGAATTTACAAAAAATTCTAATTCGAATTTTGAATAACCTTTTTGGGTACTTAGACCATCGAATTAAAAAAAAAATTTGAATTTTAAAAAAATTCAAAAGATTCGTATAAAAATCTATTCGATCATTTGACCATTCGATGGTCGAAGTACTTGACCTTTAAAAAATTTTTTGATTGCCTAGTTCACCAGATTAAACCTACCGAATTGCTGTTAAACCCTATGGGAA
>CM044437.1:14479547-14527418 GCA_024363595.1 Xenopus borealis | reverse complement strand
TTGATGACAGACGGCCTGGGGGGAGGGGGGTTGTGCTGACCACTTATGTGGCAGCCCCGGTCTGATGCTGGTTTTTACCCACATAATAAATAAATAAAAACATTTCACAACAATTTTAAACACTTTCTATTCAAAGGGGAAATAGTTAGTGGGAAAAGACTTTGAAAATATCCATCAAATTACTTTCTTTCCTTATAAACATATCCAAAGAGCTTCCCCGGCCTATGATTTATTTAATTGCTCTCATAATGACTCAGTCACTGACAGCAAGGACAATGTGTATTTTATTTTGTTTGTGGGGTGGGGGGCATGTAATTTGGAGATCACCGCACTCAGACAAACTTTTATAGATACAATGGTCCCTCTTAAAGGCAGAATCGCAGAATGTTAAAACATTTTCCTCTCTCTAAGAGGGAAGCCTTTAGATTTTGGGGGGGATACAGTGGGCGGGAGAGTTCGGATAAGAAGAAGAAGCCGTGTGTCACAATTATTGGTGGAACAGCATTTCAGGAGCGCGTTGGGAAGGCAACAGGTGACAGGAAAGCTCCAATTAGGGAGAGAAAGGAAAGACAAATCCTTGGAAGAAAAGGAGGGTCCTTTATTTTTAGCACAAGAGAAACTGAATTATAATATGTTCCCCCGATGTCTAGTGAATAGCTAATAACTGTACAATACACACGCAGCTCAGGTAGGATTGGCTTGCAAGACTTTGCACTGTAACAAGGGATGAGGGATGTTTTACATTACTGCTGCAAAGCAATACTGCCGTACCATGACTAATTAACCCTTCCTATCCCCAAGCAAGGGCTCAGCTTCTCTAGCACCAGAGGCTGCATTAGGCTTGGTAGTTGCAGGGACTGGTACAATACAGGATTGCGAGAGTGCATTATTTATGCCAATGAACTTGTTGCATTTCATTAAAATAAAAACTCTGAAATCACCCGGCACTGTTCAGCTGTCAGTCTATGCTGGGATACTGAAATCATGGAGAACTTCGACCTATAGAAACAAACATTTGGTAGGCTGGGTGCTTAAACAATAGTGGGGTCTTTCACCTGTGACCCAATAATCATGTAGGAAGCCAGGTAAACTGTAGCACACCACAAATTAGAAGATTTAGTGCATCAAAGTTGATTTATTGGTCCCAAACAGTAGACGTATACAAGGCAACATTTCGGACCCCACTGGGACCTTTCTCAAGCCTATGCTGGGATACTGAAGCTCAGCAGCCAGTAGGCCACAGTTTGAATAACTTGACCTGGGCCGTCCGTTTGCTCTGGTCCCCAGAATTAAGAGCCACATTTCCATGTTATTCAGTATTCAGTTCTTTTATGGCAGAAAGCACAATTGTGCACCTAATGTTTATGTTCTCTGCATTTGTTGGTCCAAGGGCCAAAAGATCAGCCCAATATGGCCTAGTATATAGGTGCTCTTATCAGGCAAAGATCAGCACATTTGGTGACCTTGCCAAATGAGGATCTATAGGTATATGGCCACCTTTATTTCAAGTAAACAAAGTGATTTGTTTATGGCAGGGATCCTTTTGGATGTGACACTCCAAAGGATTTTTATGGCCCCCCAATATGCTCAGAGGATCCATAGACTTCACTAAATGACATCATGATTCTAATTCACTCATATGTCATAACTTGGACAGCACTGGTCTATTATTTGCCAGAACTTACAGATTGCCAGTACAGGCCACTGATTGATCCTGGTGGAATTTCCTTACTTTCACTCTTTGGGGGGGGGGGTAGACACCTCATGTTCAAGGCCCCTTTAGATTCCCCCTATGTGATGATGCTGATACCTTGCAGAACAGGAGATGAAGGAACCCAGGTGGCGGCAGACAAAGCTGAAATGGGAGAGAAGTGACCTTGGTAGGAAAAAAAGAGTGTGGGAAACAGAAATCAGAGCAGCGCCATCAAATCTGCTTCTGCTGCAACTTTCTGTTGATCGAGACACAATATGAATTGCCAAGTTGGTGCACAGAGAGATGCAGGCCATGAACAACACTCGTGCAGCCACCAATGCCCACCATCATAATAGGTGATCAGTTAAAGCTATATCTGCTGCTATTCATCCCATGAAGCATTTCATATGATCCTTCTGATAAAAAGGCATGCCAGTTCAGGCACTGGGCCTCTTCTTATAGTTTGTATTCAGGGGCAATCCAAGCCACTTCGCCACCTGAGGCGGCCTTGAATTTGCTGCCTCATATTCAAATCAATGTATGGTTGCTAGGGCGATGGGAACCCTAACAACCAGATTGCTGGAATTGCAAACTAGAGAGCTGCTGCATAAAAATCCAACTGATAAAAAAAAAAGTGAAAAGCACTGGCAAATGGTCTCAGAATATCACTTACTAAAAGTTTACTCAAAGGTACAAACAACCCTTTTAAGAGGCATTGCAGTGCTGCTCTCTGTAGTCGGGCACTAGGTGCAGACCACGGTTACTTCTTTATTTTGGTACCTGTACTGGTATGGGATCTGTTATCTGGAAACCCATTATCCAGAAAGACTCAATTTTTAAGCAACATTTTAATTTGTCTTCATTATTCATTTTTTTTTATAATTTTAGAGTGTATTTGTCTTCTTCTTCTGACTCTTTCCAGCTTTCAAATGGGGGTCACTGACCCCATCTACAAAAGAAATGCTCTTCAACACTACACTTTCAATGTTATTTTCACTTTTTATTACTCGTCTTTCTATTCGGTCCCTCTCCTATTCATAGTCCAGACGCTTATTAATATCAATGCATGGTTGCTAAGGTGATTTGGACCCTAGCAACAAGCTTGCTAAAACTGCAAGCTCAAAAACCACAAATAATATAAAATTAAACCCAACTGTAAATCGTCTCACTATATCATTCTCTACATCATGGTAAAAGTTGATTCAAAGGTGAACAACACCTTTAAGCTATGAAGATCCAAATTACATAAAGATCCGTTATCTGGAAAGCCCCAGGTCCTGAGCATTCTGGATAGCAGGTCCCATATACTTTACTTACTGTAAATGACCCCTTTGCACCTTTGCAACCAATGTCTGCACATTCACGGGCAATTTGAAAGAGGCATTGCAATCTAATGAATTTAGCAATATCCTTTTATTTCATTAAGGATTTAACAAATACACAGAGAATTAAATTCCAGTCTTTCTATGTCCGTGCGTGTGTTTGTTAGAAAGCATACAGTACGCATGCAAAACAAATATGCAAATCATAGTTAATGTTTCCATTTGCGGCCAGTGACAAGTGGTGATAATTTCATAATTGGTAATTGAAGGCTGGTAACAGAACTAGTCAGTATCTAGACCTGCCAGACAAGCCACAAAGACAAAGAGAATGCAATGAATGTATTCAAGGAGTTATAGGGGTAGAGGGGGGGGAGGGATGCTGGGAATTGACTTAAACAACAGCTGGAGGTGCTGCAGATTGGACAGAACTGATTTTAGCCATTATTACCGTGTAGCCAGGGGCCGGCACTTTTTATAACTCCAGTGATTTCAGCCCTAACGCCTGAATTCTACATTGATCTGAACATTTCAGCAGGCAGATTATTGTACAGCCTGTAGCAGCGGCACAGGATATTATGCATTCCCTGTTCATAGGCATTGTGCATGCATGGAGAATTCCCACTCGTTTTATATCTGCCTGTTCAGCTGATAGTGTGGACAGATAAGCTAAGGACGTGCTGTTATGAATGTATTAAGTATGATGTTATTAATAGAGAGAGTTTAACACACCATATGCAGAATCGTAAGAATACACGCTGAGACATATATATATATACAGTATATATATATATATATATATATATATATATATATATATATAAACTCAAAATATCCCATATGCTGGAATAATTACCCTCGCTAAGGCCTGTCATGTTTTTTTCTAGCACCTTAAACTCTGCCTGGGATATCTATGTTACTGACATGACTGGGAAAGCAATAGGGGAGCAATCTTCCTAAATAAGTGGTGTTTCTTTGCCTTTTATTTTTTTTGGAAGGAACCGATTGTACTTAGTGCGGGGCCCAATTGGAACCATTTTGGCGGGGCCCCATAGAAGGAACTTTGCTGCCTGGGTTTGGGGGTGGGCTGGGCCAATCCGGTTCAGATGTGGCCTGGGCCAAGCCAATCTGGATTAGGGGTAGGTTGGGCTACTGGGGGATTAAGGGAATAGCAATCAGAGCTCTCACTGGAGCGGGGCCCCCATAAGCACGGGGCCCAATTGGGCCAAATTGGTCCAATGTGCTTACGACCGGCACTGGGTGTTGGTAGGCCTTTCCATTGGATGGGGTGTAGATGGGACTGCTGTTGGAGGTCATGCAAATTTTGGGTGTGTTTTTATATGCAATATCTGGGCATTCTGAACCAGAGGGAAGCCAATATCTGAACACAGGTAGTGCTTACAATGAGCCCTCTGTGTGCCCAGGGGGTGCAATCATGTGCATGTGCTTCTTGGGGGAGACTGTGTGGCCATTTGATTCCTTCCTCCCCTAAGCCTTGCCCCATTGTGGGTGCAAAAGTTGTCAGGACTTCCATGGAGGTCCACTGATGGTTCCCTACTCTTGTAAGCCTTTTGACTGTAGAGCGGGCGGAATAAAGCCAACCCCAAGCCTTGTATAGAAAGAGGTCTGAAGTCCCTTGCCCCCTGCAGGCCTTTTAGCCAGGGGGGTCGAGAATAAAGGGTTCTCCTTAGCTTTGGTGACATTGGAGTGGAAGACTTGAGTTTCTGTGTGCCTTTTGGCCAGGTGATGGGAGTGATTTTGGGGTTTTGCCTTTCCTAAGGCGAGTCTACCTTCACCCTTATTTGCACTTTGTGCATTTTATTGCATTAAAAAAAGCAACTTGCCCTATGGTCCCCGACACAAACATAAGCTCCGAACTTATGAGCCAAAACCATGGTATTAGCAGTAGAAAGCTAGCTATAAGACAGAGGATCTGCCAATTAGGTGACTTAACTTGGGCATCTATGTACTAGGTCAAGTGATGCTGACCAGACTGATTTACCCCCAAATAAATGATAGGATCATAATGGAGCATATGGAGATATCAATGCTTGACCCAGCAGCCAAATGGCCAAGTAGTATTAGTGCTTAGCCTGTTTGCACCCCACCACCACCATGCTCAGTCCAACTAACCTCACCCTCCAACAAACCCTTTGTTTCAAATAATGTATTGGATGTTTCACAAAAAACAGCACGAAGATAACAAGATCACTGCTTATCTGCAAACTCAAAATCATCAAGTAATACATAAGTGTGTTAGTTCAAAAAGAACTTGAATATGAACTAAAAATGTTTGTATGAACAAGTATAACCAAACCCTTTGCACAACTCTTCCATCCACATTCTCACTGCTTCTCCAGTGTTCCCCATTCACAAGACACACCTATGCCTATAACAAATTCTTTCCATGCCTGTTAGGATTTTAAAAATATCTGATAGATAAATAGCTAAAAAATTGCTAAGCTGTAGTTTTGAGCCAATGCCTGGGCTAATAAGCTAAGATTTGCTCTGGGCATGCTAATATCTTCCAGTGGATAGCCATCCCTCACTTGCTAAAAAGCCATCCAACCCCTTCTTAAAGCTATCTAATGTATCAGCCTGTACAACTGATTCAGGGAGAGAATTCCACATTTTCACAGCTCTCACTGTAAAAAAAACCTTCTGAATATTTAGGTGGAACCTCTTTTCTTCTAATCGGAATGGGTGATCTTGCGTCAGCTGGAAGGACCAACTGGTGAATAAAGCATTAGAGAGATTATTATATGACCCCCTTATTTATACATAGTTATCATATCACCCCTTAAGCGCCTCTTCTCCAGCGTGAACATCCTCAATTTGGCCAGTCTTTCCTCATAGCTAAGATTTCCCATACCTTTTACCAGCTTAGTTGCCCTTCTCTTTACCCTCTCTAATACAATAATGTCCTGTTTGAGTGATGGAGACCAAAACTGTACAGCATATTCTAGATGTGGCCTTACTGTGCTCTATAAAACCCTCCTCCCTACACCAATCTCTCAGCCATGCAAATGATTTATTCAATTCTTCATATTTCAATAAAACAACCAACAGGGAAAAATAATGATAACAACCTGGCCTTCTAAGAATATTCAGTGTGCAGCCTCTATTCTTTATCCATTGTCTCTGGAGTTTTGTATGGTTGGGAAAATTGCACTGCATATATTCCTTTAATAATGGCTTCTCTCTTATCCACATCAACCTGTTCCTGCTTTGTTTTACCCATTCAAAAAGCCCTTAGTGAAGAAGCCAACAAGCTTTGAACTGCTAAAATGAAGATAATTACGTTGTGCTTATCCTGGCTTCAAAGGAAAACGAACAAAAATGCAAATTTCCTTGTTGGTTTAGCTTCCAAAACCTTGTCAGAAGCTAAGACTCAAACCTCCTAGGATCACAAGGCTTGGGATTCTCTGCACAGATCACTTGACTCTGAGGGGCAGATTTACTAATGGTCGAATTTCGAATAAAAAAAAAAAATTCGAAATTCGACCATGGTAATAGTGGGGAAGTAAAATTTTTACCGCAATTCGATCGAACGAACGAATAAACGAATGATTGAATATAAAAAAATTTGATCGATCAATCGAATATTCAAATGATTTTAATCGATCGATCGAATTCGATTTCGGTAGCTTGATCCTGGCGAAGTAGGTGGTCGAATGAAAATTTAAAGGGGAAGTATTCGACCATCGAATATTCGAATAAAATTTTATTTGAATATTCGAATCATTCGAATTCGAATATTCGATGGTCAAATTTGCCTAATTTGCATATTCGAAGATTCGAATTTATATTAAATTCGATCGAACTTCGAATTATTCACGTGAATTTTGTAAATCTGCCCCTGAGTGTTATCCCAGTAGTTCACCAAGGGAATGCTGCTGAAAACCACCCAAGCAACATACTGTAGTACAGGTATGGGACCTGTTATCCAGAATGCTAGGGACCGGGACCCTTCCAGATAACGGATCTTTCTGTAATCTGGATCTTCATACCTTAAGTCTACTAGAAAATGATTTAAACATTAAATAAACCCAACAGGCTGGTTTTGCTTCCAATAAGGATTAATTATATCTTAGTTTGGATCAAGTACAGGGTACAGAGAAAAAGGAAATCATTTTTAAAAATTTTGATTATTTGCATAAAATGGGGTCTATGGGAGATTTCCGTAATTCGGAGCTTTCTGGATAACGGGTTTCCAGATAACGGATCCTATACCTGTACCATACAGCTTCAGTTCTAAGTGATTTGTTATACTCTACTCATCCTCGGCTACCAAACACAACACAATGGATCTCTGTTACACATAGAGTATAGCTAAAATATCTGCTTTGTGAGAAAAAGGATGGACAACTTATTTAATTCTACTCTTTTTGAATCCTTTTCTTTTCTAAATGATTAAACATCACACATTATTTTTGGATGCTAACGCCCTTCAGTGCTAAGGCACATGCACTGCTACTTGTAGTAAGAGATAAAACCTGCCCCCCAGCCCCAATTACTTGCCATTCCCATTTACTTGAATAGGACGCAGGCATAACAAGTAAAATCATACTTATCTTGTGGTTTGTGGCAGTTGTAATGAATCACAAGCAACTATATCTTGTCAATATACTGTATTACCCTGTGCACAAAATGACTTGTTCCTGAGTGTCCTACATTTGAGACTCTTCTGCAAGACCTGATCGATCAAAATGCAATGTGCAAAGTGCAATCAGCTATATTTGGGTTATGCCATATGCAAATGCCTGAATGCCTCTGCACTCCTTTTTTGAGACCTGCAGCTTCCCCACAAATGCAGAGCTGAGTAACAGTGAGGGGCAGGGAGGAGAAGGCACATAAGTGACTCCATCCCACCCCCTACTTGCCCTTTAACTTGTGTGAATGAGTAGCCTGGTCTTGCTTTCCCTCTGTAGCCTTATCCAAAACATCCCTGGGGCTAATTTCTAATAAATGTTTCATTTCACTGGGCTAATTTCTAATAAATTCTGAAATTTACTGTTTATATATGTTATATATATGTTATATGTCTGGTAGGGTGAGCTTTGGGGTACACATCTGCTGCCCTATAGATTCTTGAAACCTTGGCTGAATAGAAGTCATTAAACATATATTTGGCACCTGGTAATGGGGCTTTGATGAAATGTTGAATGTCAAAGGGTGGCTTGAGCCAAAAAAAAGTCTTTAGACCACTGCTTTACAGATTCCCATATTAACAGCTCATAATCACCCCCTACACAAGGAACGGTTTATGCAGTACTACAGGAATTCCATGGTGGTAGCACAGCGTTCCTGTTTCCCATTCTTGTTCCCTGTATGTAGTTCCGCAGCCTGATTTGGTGGTTGCAAGCACGCCGCAGCACCTAGCCACTAATTGCATAGGCTGATGTGCCGTCTACAGCAAACACAACATATGTACAATGTTTATATCACAGCTTTGCCAGGGCAACCCCTTTATAGCTTCTCTTTACAGTCACCCCAAGCTTATTTTCATTAAGATGTGTGGATCACCTATTGTGATCAGTATGTTCTTGCAAAAACAGACAACCCACAACATATTGATGGATTTCACCTTATTCCCCATGATATAACTGTTATCTGTCAAGTCAAGTCAGTTAGTAGACTCCATCTGTATGGTGATTAGTATATAGATCTTTCAGTGTTGACCTAATAGATGGAAGGCAAGAAGATCATCGAGCTCTTGGCAGATAGAACCCTGGATGAAACTAAACCTAGGCCATGTTGCAACAAGGCAGCAGTGTGCAACAATTCATGCATTGCAGTAAAGTGAAAAATGATTATATTTAAACTTATGTAACAAAGCAATTGTTCTCGTACTTCCAGTGTTAAAAAAATTCCAGACCCCCATTGATCTCATCTTGCTCCCTGCTACCATCTCACCCAGAGCTCTTTCTGATGCACCCTTCCCTCATTATCCCACAATGGCTTGAAGGTATTGATGGATGACATAATGATCATCTCATTCACTCCTATTAACCACAGCCTCATTACATGCCATGGCCTCACATGTTGCTAGCTTGTTTACTATCTGAATTAAGCTCATGGGAGTATTCCATCACATCACAAAAATCCCATTGCAGGTCCTTTCTGTTGTCAATTCCCTTTAAGGTAACATCCATAATGGCCCTAGAAGCCTCTATCTAATCAGAGAGGCTAAGGCAGGGGTCCCCAACCTTTTTTACCCATGAGCCACATTCAAATTTAAAAAGAGTTGGGGAGCAACACAAGCATGAAAAAGTCTCTTGGGGTGCCAAATAAGGGCTGTGATTGGCTATTTGGTAGCCCCTATGTGGTCTGGCAGCCTACAGGAGGCTCTGCTTGGCACTATACTTAGTTTTTATGCAACTAAAACGTGTTTCCTAGCCTGGAATTCAAAAATAAGCACCTGCTTTGAGGCCACTGAGAGCAACATCCAATGGATTGGAGAGCAACATGTTACTCACGAGCTACAGGTTGGGGATCACTGGGCTAAGGCAACTGATCTCTTTTCTTTTTACTAAGACCAACATTGATTAAAGGTTCTAAATTCTTAGTACTGCTGACTCAAAACTGTAGCATATGGGAACAAGGAGGGGGAAGTGGTGTCTAAATGAAACCCAACAGCATGTTGCAAAAACGCAACCACGAACAACTACCATGCAGCAGTGAATTTCCCATCATAGTTTCAGTAGGTTTGGTTTTGGTTTTATAACATTTATAGAGGCTGTGTACAGACTCTGCATCCCTCAAGTTCTATCGTAGCACTCGTTTTGCGCCTTCTAACAGCCAAGATGCTTCCACTTCAGGAGAAGCAGCATATATTACATCCATAATGGCAAGTCTGGGTGTGAAATTCTCTTAGCAACTGTTACATGGGAGGGAATTGGGAGGAGCCCTTAATTTATAACATTCATAACCTTGTGGCAGATAAGCTCCAGCGAACAATGTGAGCAATGATGAGCTTGAGAGGGAAATATAGCAAAATACAATAAAAAGAAGAATGATTCTGAGGTATGTCAGAGGGTGAAGGGTCTCTCAGTATTAAGCAAGGCAAATCAATTTGGCATTACTGATTACTTATCTCTGGCCTTCGTGATGGACAGGACCTCAAGCTGCGCTATGATTGTATAGTGACGTTAGTTTGAGCCTGGTTATAGGCCGGCATATAGATTATATATTCTGTTTATTCTAATTCCACTGCAGGAAAAAAACACACGGTTGTATATATTACAGACAGGCTAAATAGAGGCAGTTTCATTATGGAAAATGAGACCTTTTTTTAATCTGCTTCCAAGTTCTGAGCAAAACCCCTGTTGCCTGAGGCTGTAGATACGATGCCTCCCTTACCTTGGACTGGGCAAGAGGGTAGACAGGATTGCTAGTGTAGAAAGCACTGTTGCATACTAAAAAAGTATATTTCATGAGAACGAAGAAAAAAAAACCTGATTGTATTAAAAACACCCTCAAAAAATTATCCCACTTAAAAATAATCAGGGTAGTTCAATTAAATTAGACTATAACAGCAACTGAGTTAATTAAAAGCAATGAATTGCTATGAAAGTCTAATTCATCGAACAGCCCTGATTACTTTTATATGGGATAATTTTTTGAGGGTGTTTTTGATACAATCATAAAACAAGTGTTTCTTTTCTTCTTTCTTATGAAATATACCAATTTTTATTCCCTTGGTGGTTGTAGAGATAAAGGATAATTGTGGTATAGCTGCACGGAGAGAGTTGGTTTCCCTTTCCTAATCGAAGAACACTAAAAAAGTTGAATTGCTAGTAAACGTTTTCATGTTGACTCATGCCAAAAACACCCTTGGTAAAAAAAAAAACCTATGTAAGTGTCAGTATCCATAGTTTAATTTCTTCCATTAGACAAGTGAGAACCTTGCCTCAAAAAAATCTGATTGAAAAGAATTTTTAAATAGGATTTCAGCTCTCCACAACTCAAGGAAGACCAAGGAGTTCTGAGCAGGCTAGGGAACCAAACGTATGCAGAAAGGACGCAGAGAAGTCAATGAAGCAGGGCAATGTAGTACAAAATTAGATAACAGAAGCAAAGCCAGGTCACAGGCCAAGGTCAAACAAAAAAGCAGCGTGGTACAAAATCGGAATCCAAAGAAGAGTCAAATACAGGCTGAGGTCAGAGCAGGTGGAGGAATGGCCAGGTCAAGAACAGGCAAGGGTCAGGAACATTGATTAGACAAGTGAAGTGCACCCAGGAACTATAGGAACAGACCTTTACATTGGATAATAAGAGTAGGACATTTGTGCCTTTAAATATCTGAATTTCACACCAACTGTGATCAGGCCCAGATTTGTGGAGAGGCCACCTAGGCCTGGGCCTAGGATGGCAGGATTTTAGGGGGCGGCATGCTGCCCAACCACACCCACATTGGTTCAGAAATTTTAATTTCCCATGTGCCTGTTCCCATTGCTCTGTCCCAATGATGAAAATTTGAGCAAATAAAAGGGAGGGGACGGGGGCGACAAACGACAGTGGGCCTAGGGGCGCCATCTATGTAAATCTGGCCCTGACCGTGATGACGTCACGCGGCAGACCGAAAAAAACAAAAATAGATGAATGCTATGCAAACCCAGAAGCGGCACTTTCAGGAGCGGCAAACCCTCGCCGCCCCACTAGACCACCAGGTACACTTACAGTCTCATTTACTCTTACCCAATCCTTGACCCAATTGAAACACTCAACCCAGAGGCACCCCTCTAATTTATTACATAGGGTCCAATTCTGCCCAGTCTACAACCCTTCAGTTGTTGTCGAGATGTGACTCACAGCACCAACTATCTACTGGCAACAAAATTGTTGGAGATCACAATGGTAATCTACTGTGAGCAGCCCCAGTCATCAACTGGTAATATTTCAGTTGGTTCCCAAATGGAAGTAATTGTAAGAAAGCCTGAAAAACATTTTTCTCGCCCTCACAGTGGGTCAGCAAATACGAAAAGGCTATAAATTCCTTTAGCCTTTTTAAATGTTGACCCTCCAAGATGCCAATATTTGCTCCAGTATCTGCCCTACAGAGGGATTTGGATAATGGCCTTAGGAGATGTTTGAGAAGAGGTGTTTGGCCAGAAGATTCAGAAATAATGACCCTACATTACTGTCCCACATATTGAGCATACATTCAGATAATGCTGGGTGCTTAATAAAGTAACAGAGCTTGGAACTGTTATCACATTACATAACCTGGGAACATTGTGGCACATTTTGGAGACACATAACAAGCTTTTTTTGCCATTAGTATAAAAATACTCTTGCTGTAAAGCAGGTGCTTGTATTTTTCAAACTGTAAGTCTATGTAAATGACCAGCAGGCCAGGTGCCAAGGTGACCCTTGAACTAAGTCAGCTATCAATACATTCTGCGTGCCAATCTGTCTTATCGGGAGATTTTGGCAAAGAGCTCAGGATATGCTGATGCATTCAATGAATGCTCTATATGTGTGCTGATTGGGTCACAGCCCAGATACACAAGTTAAAGAAGAAAAGCTGCAGGTGTACTTACTGGGCTGTGAAACTAATGAATGAACTGGTTAAAGGGCCGGTAGCACCAAGCTGTTCGTGCACTTACAGGCATGTGACTCTTCACAAAAGTGGAGCCAGGGGCTATGGTACCAAGGCTCCACCTTTGCACTGGGCTCTCCTTTCCCCATGCTACCCCCAAATCCCTACTCTGCCAACTGACCCCCATCACTTCAGGAAGGTAATGATCATCTCCAAATAAAGAGACATGTAACATTCATGTAACCGCTTAGTGTGAGAAGGAGATTAGTGTGAGGAGTGTGAGAAGGAGTTTAGGTTTAAAAATGCCCAACACTGGATCATTATTAATCACCCTCATGAAAAGAGGTTCATTAATGTTTCTTATAAAACCTAAAGGTGGCCATACATGGGGCAGATAAATGCTGGAGACTTGGTCTTTCCTGACTGATTCACCAGCTTATTAGCCCATGTATGGGTCCACTGATAGGTCTGTCTGACTGATATCAGCCAGGTATCAATGGGGGCCATCATCATGTTATTTGGTCCTCATGTAACAGGCCCTTCTGTATGATGTTCCAATGATCAGATAAACCCACTTTGGGCCAATGTGTGGGTGGCCATATCAGGCCCAGATTAACTCACCAAACTAGCAGATTTAGCAGTGTATGACCAGCTTAATCAGGGCCGGAAGAAGGGCAGAGTAGGCATGTGCCTAGGGTCCAAAGCTGGGGGGGTGCCAGGCAAGTACCTTCTCTGCCTCCTACCCCTAGGCCTTGCTAGACGCACGTGCGTTTACTGTTTTTAACGCGTCTGTGTGTCCTTTTTTGACATGTGTTGCGTCCTTTTTTGAAGTGTGTTGCATGCTTTTTTGACAGCATTGAGTTGTTTTGCACCTATTGGCTGCCCATCGCTGAGATCTATTCACGATATTCATGTCTTAACTCTAGTTTATATTTTATACATTATACCCCAACATGTTCCTTTAGCCTTTTCAAGTTTACTCTGTCTTACTCATAAATCCCCAAAAATAATTCTAGAAGAAGAGTGGACTCCTTTAACACGTGTGTTACCTTCGATGAGTACAATAGGGTGGGGACAACATAAGTTATAACCCACACCAGCGAATGTATAACCTCATGAAACGTCATGATTCCTGCAGCCAGGCAGCCTTGTGCTTTTATATGACTCTCTGACGATTCTCAATTCGTTTAGGAACTACAGTAAGTGTTTTGCATACAAATTGTGCCTGTTAATGGCACCATCTAGTGAAAACCAGAAGACCTGTCTAACCTATCTGCATCTATATTCCCTAATGTGCGCCTAGAAAAGATGTTATCTCCGAGAGGAAATAAGGTGTATTTGCACAATTATCTGCTAATAACGGTATCTGTTCTGCGCATTGCCAGCTCAGGAAAAAAACAAATGCATATCAGATATAAATACTCAGCTATAGATAGGATTTAATATATTCCTGTGTTCTCATTTCAAAGAAGTGTTTAATTAGAATGGTGCAAATTTCTGAACGTCTGTTACGCATACATTAAGTGATGCACTCAAATGTGTTCCTGCTGCGTCAGTAGGTCTCGGCAAATTAAGAGGAGGCTGAAAGCACTCAGGGCAGGGATCCTTACTGATAAAATTCAATTATCATCTTCTTATCCTGTTTGTATTATGCTCCTCTCTGTTTGTTAAATCAATGAAGTATCTGGGTGGCAATAAAAGGAAGAATCTATACATAGCTGACATATGTGGGCCAGTCACGTCATTTTGGGTCGGATGGCCCTTGCTGGCAGCCATATGGTGAAAATAGACTGATAATACATGTATTGACATTATCACCTCTAAAGAAGAATGGCTTACGCATACTCAACCAAGGCCTACAACTCCAGGCCCTGTCAACTGTCCAACCACTACTTCTAAAGAGTCAAAATATTCCAACTGCATCTGGTGTCCTTCGTCCAAGCTTTAGGACATATATATATATATTTTTGCGTAAGCCGTCGAGGGGCTGGGGTGCATTTCAGCAGGGGTTCATCTCATGACAGATGCATCGTCAACTTGATATTATAACTGCAGGTAGCCACCATGTGAGCTGTGGTTATGTGCGTCAGAAGCTCAACAATAGAACAAGATCAGCCCTGCAGAGAGTTTTTTAAAATAGGTTTTTGACTTTTAAGGTGACAACCCTACAGATTTCTACACCACAGTATTGCACATGCTACTGTTACTCAACAAATAATGATATTACAGTCTCACGGTTAGTTTTATAAGGGGAGGGGGGGGGATTTTCATAAATGGCCAAACTGAGATTGGCAAACAGTGGCATAACTAGATTACTGTTCTCCACTGCAAATACAATTTTAGGCCCCCAAAATGTCTAGCGGTTGACCAGTTTTACTACTACTTATTAAAATTGTATATGAATTAGAGCCTTCTGGCGCCCCCCCCTTCTCCCCCCCCTTCAGCCACCGGGTCTGCTTCCTCTGTAGTTATGTCCCTGTGATCAAAGTCAGATTCAGTATTAGTGAGTATCAGGGCATGGTTTGGGCAAATTAGGGCCATTTCTGCATGTCAATTGCCATTCGAGTGTAACACACCAGTTGACTAGAAGGATATCGCTCAAAACTTGACCTAATTAGTCCATGATGCCTTTGATTAAGTGGGGCTGCGCATGAAATGCATCAGACATGGTGGTTTTCATAGACTAATTATACATAAGCTTTAATGCATATCCTTCTGGTCAACTGGTGTATGAAACCTGCAGTAAGATTGAAGTTGTTTGCCTGTCAAGCTATGGAGTTCAGTGCTTTACACACTGGTGAGCTTCTATTACATTTTTATGGCCTTATTTCTGCATGTTGAATTCATCTTACATCTGGAGAGGTCCTTGTGATACACAGGTTTTATTTGTTTGACTGCAGACAACTGCAAAAGGCAAAAGGCACATTTTTGCAAGTTTACATTGATTATGCGAGGTCTATTTTATTCAATTGAATTTAATATACTGGCAATATTGTAACCTTACAACAGGAATACACTATATATCTATCTCAACACTGGACACATTTGCACCTGGGCAGTAACCCATAGTAACCAGTCAGCTGTTAGAACAAGGAAAGCAAAAATATGATTGTTCCTATGGGAATTGTTACTATCCAGGTCAAATCTGGCCATGTCCGCTACCAGGGGTGCAGGGGCTGCAATTGCACCAGGGTCCACACCCCCTTGGGGCCCATCAGAGCAAAGGTTATGGCAGGTGGTTATCTAGGGGGGGATTTTACAGCACAAATGTCATCAACACTCATGCGATTTATAGAGGTAAGGGCCTGACAGGGGGCCCAGGTTCCCAACCTGTACCGGGGCCTACCAGGGAGTAGTTACGCCACTGTCCTTCCCCCTAATCTGAGCACCCCTGATACACAACCAGAGTGGGGTTGGGGGCTGGCAGATGGTCCCTGGCACAGCCAGATTCCTTTAATCTCTGGTAGGCATCTTTGTGTGTTACAGTCAAATCCAATATCACAATATAAATGCAAGAGACCCTGTTGAGGTTGCACCCAATCCAGTCCCTAGTTTCCAAGTTCAAACCGGAGATTGATCAAAAAGTTGCATCATCTGGGACAAAACAATCATACAAATTTTGGGGAGGCCGATTTTGGACTGGAGTTTTTCAGAAACTTAATAACAGAACTTTAAACATGGAAATGAAAGACAATCATATTTCTGAAGAAACCCAAATTGTAAAAAACTTGATCACAATAATCTGTGGGGGAAAAAAAGCTGAAAAGACTGAAATGAATAAAGAAATACTGTACTGAAAAAGACTGACATTGTTTTTTAAAATTCAAGTTCTGGCAGAGGTTTATTTTCTAAAACCCACAATCTCAGGTATTAGCCAATCAGTGCCTAAAGTGTTCAAACTGCAAAAGCAAAACGTTCTGTGTTTCTACCGAATCGGAAATCAAGTCCGATTACAAAATGAAGCCGAATGTTGGAATGAATATCATTTAGAATATCAAATGCATGTATTATAAATGTAAGTTGCTGAGCTGCACTGATTGCAATAATAAATGTGCTAAACCTTTGCAAACCTGTGTATTACTTCCGACAGGCCCAGACTTACAATCTGGACATTCTGGCATCAGCCAACGTGACTGGTGTAAGCGGCCATAGATCGGTGAATATTAAAAGGAAAATGATAAGGGCTGAAGAGGTTCTAGCACACCCTGTGCTACACTTATTTGTATAAATATTCAGAACAATTGCTGGAAGTTGTGCCAAAATAAACTTGTAATACATGAAACAAAAAGCCTCATTTCATTAAAGCAACACGGCGTCAGAGAATAAAACAGTTATTTGTGTGCATCTCTTTTATGAGTGAGATTACTAATGGTTTCTAAAATGAACCCTTACAAAAAATGTATATCTCCTAAAGTCCTTATATTCATGGGACAATACAGGTATGGGTCCTGTAATCCAGAATGCTTGAGACCTGGCGCTTTCTAGATAACACATCCTCCCATAATTTGGATCTTCATACCTTAAGTCTAGTAGAAAATCATGTAAACATTAAGGGGGTTATTTACAGCACCAGACTGGGCCCACCGTGCCTGCTGCCTTAGGGACCCCCACACAACCTCCAGCCGCAAGCAGCCCCCCTCTGGCTCCCTGTTGTTACCAATTCCTTCATGTGACAGCAACGGGGAGGGGGGGAGGAAGGTTGGGGCAGCATCAGAGAAACAAAGAATGGTAGGGAGAGTCCAGGACAGTGCTTAAAGGGATACTGTCATGGGAAAAAAATGTTTTTTTCAAAATTCATCAGTTAATAGTGCTGTTGCATCAGGATTCTGCATTGAAATCCATTTCTCAAAAGAGCAAATACATTTTTTTATATTTAATTTTGAAATCTGACATGGGGCCAGACATATTGTCAGTTTCCCAGCTGCCTTGTGCTCTGATAGAATGTAACTGAATGTGTCTCAGTGGGACCTGGATTTTACTATTGAGTGTTGTTCTTAGATCTACCAGGCAGCTATTATCTTGTGCTGTTGTCTGGTTACCTTCCCATTGTTCTGTTGTTAGGCTGTTGGGGGGGGGTGGGAGGGGATATCGCTTCAACTTGCAGTACAGCAGTAAAGAGTGACTGAAGTTTATCAGAGCAAATGTCACCCATCGCTACAAAATATGTTGGTGCTATAGAAATACATAATAATAATAATAATAATAACATGACTGTGGGCAGCTGGGAAACTGACAATATGGCTAGGCCCAAATTTCAAAATGAAATATAAAAAAAAAATCTGTTCGCTCTTTTGAGAAATGGATATCATTGCAGAATTCTGTTGGAGCAGCACTGATCGTTTTGAAAAAAAAACATTTTTTTCCCATGACAGTATCCCTTTATGTTCTTGCTGAAGTGCAACCCTAATCAACTATGTAGAAGGTCGGACAAAGCCCAAAGGCCCTGCCAAAATAAAGATATGTCTGTTTAGCCCTGAACTTCTCTCTGCACTAAGCCTGCATCCATACTGTACAGCAGATTCTATCTTGCTACAGTACATTCAGTTCTTTGGCATAAGAACTGTTTTTCCCCCTTTTTATGTGTTGTCCTCTGATTGCTATTCCTTGTTCTAACAAGAGAACAAAGCACTGCAAGAGGAAAAACTGATTCTGGGTGCAGAACGCTGTCCCCTGTGTCTTGCTATAATCTGCAGGTTGCCTAGCACTGAGCACACTGTTCATACATCATAAAAGGAGAAATACTGAATGTGCAGTATAGCAGCCTCCACCTGTGCTTGAGTGAAATCTCCCAGCAACCCCTGCCAACAGAAGCCCGAGAGCCGCAATTTAGAAACAGCTGGAGGACCAAAGGTTGGACGTCCCCGGGGAACTGGATTTCATTAATGCAGTTTTTTTTCCGTGAGCAACAGCATTCAATAGATAATTCTAATCAGAATATTTAGCGAGTCCTTAATAGGACCATGGTCACTGTGTAACAGGATAACAGAGACATGTTTTACAACTTGTCTCGTGTCCAATTAAAGACTAAGTGAAGCATTGACACTCACGCACAGTAAACGGCTTTAGCCCGACAAACCTGGAGGAGCACAGAAGTTGGCAATTAGCACCCTCGTTTTTGTAGGCCACACGTAGGCAGCGCGGGAATGAATTAAACGGGGTTCATCTGTCAAGCTGGAAAATGTTAAGTGGGCCTCTATGTTTTCTGTTTGTATCCTCTGCTCTAATGGGAATAGCATGAGATAAATATATAATTGTTGCCATTTTGCCTTTCCCTCAAGCTTCTGTAGAGCTTCTGAGGATTATCTTTTGAAGCTGCTTTCCCCTAGTTGCTCTCTGATCATCTGGCACTAGGGTTGCCACCTTTTCCAGAAAAATATTCCGGCCTTCCTATATATTTATCTTCTTTCCCTAACATTGAGATTAACCATCATTTTTACCGGCCAGCCAGGTGGCAACCCCACTTGGCACCCGCTACTAGCCATCAAAAATGGACCAGTGTATTTTCAAGTAATGCTAGTACTTGCCGAGCAACCCTCACCACTTTCCATTCAAGTGAATTGAGGTCAACAACCATAGACCTTCAGGGCACTGTGCTCAAAGCATTCCCAATGGACCCTCCATCACTCCAGCTGAAAAAAGCCCAAGTCATCCCAAACATTAATAAGAAATGAATATTTAATGATAATATTTTTACATGCTGTGCACCATTGTGCACCATTGTATGGAGACTGTTCATCATCCTGTCCTTGCCCCAGTGGAAGTTACAGTCTTTGGTCCCTATTCAATTCACACACACAAACACTAGGGTCAATTTAATCAAGAGCCAGTTAACCTGCCTGAATGTTTCTGGAGTGCAGTAGGAAACAAGAGTACCCAGAAGACCCTCCCGCAAACCTGGGGTGAACATACAAATCCCTTGCAGATACTGCTGACAATAGAATCAGTGTAAAACCCCAGTGCTAGAAAGCAGCAATATCTACCTCCATGCCACCATGCCATGCTTAATAACTTTCCAAGGTCTATAGATGCAGTCATTGGCTGGATTCAGGTATGGAGTCTGGAAAAGGTTCTATATCCTGGGTCCCCAACCTATTTTACCCATAGGACAATTGTAAAAAGATTTGGGAAGCAAAACAAGCATGAACAAAGTTCCTGGGGGTGCCAAAGGACTGTGATTGGCTATTTGGTAGTCCCTATATGGACCGACAGTCTAAAAGAGGCTTTGTTTGGGAGTGCATCTGGGTTTTATACCTCCAAGCCTGGAATTCAAAAATAATCACCTGCTTTAAGGCCATTGGGTGCAACAGCCAAGGGATTGGTGAGTAACATGTTGCCCTTAAACCACTGGTCGGGGATCACTGCTCTAGATGAAAACCCAACAGGTCCATTTCTGACTGATCGATATAATCACCTGTGCAAGTCCCACAACAACATAATTTCATTTTACTAAAGCTCAGATGAGTTGGATTCAATCTTGCTCATCCAACATGAGCACCAAACATGGCACCCATGGAAGTATGGCCTGCATCCATATCAGGGAGCTCTGGTGGGCAGAGCATTGCAATGCACACACAGGTGCTCATTCCAGAAGAGTAGGCTTTAGATGTAGAGATAGCACTGTGTTTAATTAATGAACCAGCAGTAGACAAGCTCCAGGAAAGTAGACTGATAGAGAGAAAGTGGGGTTGGGTGGCTACTATGCACTACTACTTGTTTATTAACACTTTGGGTTTTTCTTGTCCTTTAACTCAAGTGCCCATTTGATAACCTTTCCTCTAAATAAATGAAAGATAACGCCTATTTATAAAGTGGTCTATTTATAAGAGACTTCTGCACTGACATTAGGCTTTGTTGTTGCTTGTTAGCTTAATGCAAGTCTTAAACATGCTGCCCCATTACCTTAATAGCCCGGCTGTTAAAGCTATGGATTTGTTTTCTTCTTGTTTGATTCTTTAAATATCTCGTAGTCAATAAACACTCCCAATTATAACTTCCTTTCCCATCAACCCATCACACAGTGTATTTCTTTGCCAGTGCATTCTGGTGTACTACACACTCTGTTCCAATTTAAAAAAAATTAGAATATACCATAAAGCCAATGGGAAAGGCCTGAGACGTTAATTCAATCAGTTCTCTTTCAGTGGCCAGTCAATAGAGACACACCTTTGTCACATATCATTTACATCTCTGCCAGATTCCAGTCTGCTAATATCTCGTCTACAACAGGGCTTGCCATATACAGGTACTTAAAATAACATTATAATGGCCAGTAATGGGTTCTTCTGCATACAGTAAATTCTTTGCATGCTGAGCAAAATAAATATTCACTGCTAACAGCTCTCATATGTGATCTAGAAGTTACTGGAGCCCACTCTTAAAATTAATTTTATGATTTTGAAAAAGATTTTGAAGTCTACCTGCTATACAAAGTTGTCATCAACCAAGGCCGTACTAGGCCCCCCCTATCCACCTAGGCCCTCTAGTACTGAGATATCCCCAGTTGTTGCACCCTTGATGTGTTGTTGGTTTGTAAAGCCAACATTTTTCATCATCAATTGGCCATTAGGGGCACTGTTTTATTAGTGTATAAAGGTGACCACACACAGGCCTATAAAAGCCAATAATTGCCCAGATATCCATCAGGTAGGTTCCGAAATCTATTCGGCAAGGACCACATCTAAGCATTGATGACATCATCTCCCAGTGAATCGCCATAGGCCCCTTTATGATCTGAACATTGGCCAGGACTTTTCCAAATGAGTAGATCTGTCAGTGTATGGCCCAATATTGGGAGGGCAGTCAATTTAGAAGAATCACATTAGCCAATGCAATATGCAGATAAGACTTCTGCAGAATAGTCTTGATACGTTGGCTTCAGTGAACATTGTAGGAAGAATTGAGTAAATGTGTAAGTGTAAAGAAAGTGTAAATTGAATAGTGGTGTTTTGATTACTATTAGAGGACTTTCATCCACTAGCTGCTGCTAAATGTAAATACAAGGCTCAAACATGTAATCCATCATATGACAACCTCTGCCCAACTGGACAAGTGACATCATGTACTTGGGACCTGAATATCTGGCTTTAGAAGTTGGCCCATGTATCAGGCCGAAACAACCAACAGACTATCTGACTCAGGATATTAGACTTCTGTTTGGTCTATAGGTTTAAAAACTGCATCAGGCCATTGATGAGGGCATCTCCCAATGGGTCTACATAGGTCCATAAAATTCCAATCATTGTCAAGCTCAATAATATGGGTTAAAGCTATTTGGGCAAAAAGCTAGAAAGACAATCCCACAATCATTATCCTAGTGGCATAACAACCATAAATCAGAGCCTAATGGGGCCCTGAGAATTGGGGGATGGCTGTGGGTTCTGTTGTGTTATTCCACCACCTCTGCACCTTGCTGCATGCTCCTCGGGGGGGGGCTAATGGTGCAAGCCATCCCCATCACATGGTGTGGAGGGCTGGAGATAGAGAAGACAACAGAGGTTTGTGCCTATGGTCATCCTACTGCTGTGCCCTATGTACATGACTATGTTGACTACCCATAGTTCTGGCCCAGGTGATTTGTAGCTTGGCTTCTCCCTACTATTTTTGAATTTAAATATATTTATTTGATTTTTAAATAAACAAGAAAAATCAGTATGACAGCATATATCATGAAGATTCAGAGGATGTCTCCCTACTATTGACCCCACTGTTTTTCTCTACTAGATGTAAACATTTCCACTGTATGGGTAATGTCCAATCAAGAGAGGCTTCTATACTATCAATCACTCCATACCATTTTCCCTATAATGAGATTATTTGCTGGTACACAATAGTTAACCAAAAAACTTGAGGCCCATTGGGTGCAAAGTTCCCTCCAGGTCTAGTAATATAGGGACCAATTAGATGTTATCTATAAACAAGAGGCCAGTAAATGCCATCCGCTGCTTGATGACTATAGGTGACCAGATTTGACTCTAACTTTAGACCAGTTATTTTATTGACCCCTAGGGTTTCCCGTTTTTGTTTACCAATAAACGATAGTTTCATAACTGAAAGTGATATAACCATCGCAGTTCCAGTACCGCTGCCTTTGTTATACAATTACCGACCTTTATGAGCCTCGAGTGACTGAGACATTTTCATACAGCCAAGTAGAGTTTGATGCAAAGCTGTCATCACAAGGAAGGTTACAGCCGAAGTATAAAAATACTGTGTTTAATGCGGCACATTACCAGTGGAATAAAACACAGAGGAAGTTAAAGCAAGGCCATCTGATCCTTTAAAGGCACAGTACATACCTTTTTTTTCAACATAAACAATATAAATAGAAATTATATGGGAAATATATTCCTTTTATGAAAAAATATATTTTCTTGTTTTATCACAAAGCAGTATAGGGGCAGCTGGGAAACTGACAACCTGTCTAGCCCGTGTCGGATTTCAAAATTGATTATAATATATTTCTCTTTTGAGAAATGGATTTCAGTGCAGAACTCTGCTGGAGCAGCACTATTAACTGATACGTTTTAAAACATGTATTCCCATGACAGTATCCTTTTAAGAAATCAGTGGGACCTAATAAGGTGTAAATTTATCAAAGAGTGACATTCTGCAACAAGAATGAAATTCCGCAGCTCTCAATTCATTTCTATGGGATTTTGAAAGGCGTATTTATCAATGGGTGAAGTGAAGTTTCACCCTTTGATAAATACGCCTTCAAAAATGCCATAGAAATGAATAGAGAGGAGCACCCTAATTGTTCAAGGATTTGTATGTCGTGCATCGGCAAATCACAAATTGACCAATGCACAATGCAATCAACGTGGCTAATACTGAAAAATTTCCGGATTAGCGAATTTTTAGGCAGACTTAATTAATAAGATTCTTGTCAACTGGAGTAGCCGTAGATCATTCCATATATTGGTGAGGTGAGCTGTGGTTTAATAGGAGAGTAATCATGAGTATTAGACAAGCCGTGAAGCATTCACACATTCAACATGCTCACACTAGATGGGGGAGACTGGTTAAGTGGTCAAGAGAAATGAGCCTCATCCCAATTCAAGAGCAGAGGTTGTGGTCTGCAGAGCTAGATATATGATCTATCTAAACAGACTGTAACGATCTTCTTCAGGGTGCCTGATGGAGCGTGTAGGCTACTGGCGCGGTCAGGGGATAAGGACCCTACCCCCACACACACACACACACAACCAGACTGGGCTTCCTGAGAGCAGATATAGTTATGATTAGCATAGGGATGGCTAGTGTGGGCTTCTTCTCCATGCTTATAGGGAATCAAGCACCATTAAACCCATTCATTGTTCTTTTCACCATGCAAATTTATTTTCAAATTGGGCACAGGTTAGGAATTAAGGGCAGATCTATGTGTGTGTAGCTGCTCAGCCTACCCGTTGTAGGTTCTGCCTATTTTGCTATTTTGGGGTCCAATTGGGGTTTTTCACAAAATGGAAAAATAAAGAGGCTCTTGAAAATATCTCAAGGCTCCAGAGAGCAGCAGCCACCATCAGTAATTATGGGGCCCCCATACTACTAAATTAGCGCCTTCCCCCCTAGGGGCCCTGATTATTACAAAACTGCCCATCTGTCCACCTAGGTGGTAAACTCTGGCATAACCCATGAGTAACACAAACATTGTTCCCTCTCCCACAAAGACATACACAACCTGCAAACTGTGATTTTTCATCTTGGGGCCCTCCCTCTGCCTGTGGGCCCCTGAATGCAATAACCCCTGAGGGAAGTCCTGGAGAGGAGTGCAACATCACAGTGGCCACTGAAAACAGAGAAGCACCTTCTTACCTTAAAGGATAAACAGACCTTTAAAAAAAAGTGAATTTAAAATTGATAAGAGTGCTATTCTAAGCACATTAGCAATGTACATTCATTATTGTTATTTTTTTTAATTCCAAGAGGATACATTTACTGTTAACATAAATAAAAAAAATTTACAGCAGCGCCACCTGCTGGTCATTTACTGACCAGTCTGACCACCATGTAGTCAAGGAAGTTGTGAGGAGAAAAAAAGAGGCTGCTCTGATGTTCGTCTTTTTAGAAAAGATTTGATAAATGTTTCAATTTTTTTTTCCTAAGCAGAAGAAGATCAGAGCAGCCTCTTTCTTTCTCCTGACAACTTCTTTGACTACTTGGTGGTCAGACTGTAACAAAATACATTCATGTTAACAGTACATGTATACTTTAATATCTTGGAATTAAAAAAATAATAATAATCAATGCACATCGCAAAAGTGCTTAGAATAGCACCCTCATTAATTTTAAATTCACTTGTTTTAAAGGTTTACTTATCCTTTAATCCCATTTCCAGAATAGTCATAGACTCAACCAGTATGGCAGCACCCACTCATAAAAAAAAAATACACCCGACGTACTGTATAAATTTGTGCAGATAGATGGGCAGACTAGAAAATAATGCTTTGTCTTTTTCGGCCGGACTAATTTGTAAGACAGGGTTCCGAATCTTTCTTCATTGTGGGAAGCACTGCTATTATTTAAAGGTGATTAAAAACCAAATGGATTTGTCAGGCTTCCAAGGTAAAGTGTACTGTTAACTAACGCTCACAAGAACAGCGAGCTCTTAAGTCATGACAAGTCACCGGCTGACAGCAAACTGCTATGCTGTAACATAAAGAGTTTGCTGAGCTGAATAAGCTGAATGGAGGGGTGCAAGTTACTGGCATTTACAATGGGGTACAGAAGAGGGTGCAGTTGAGGGGTATCTGCATTAACTGAAAACTAGTGATGAGCAAAAATTTTGCAAAATACATTGAAGTCAACGGACTTTCAAATAATTTTGACGTGCGACAATTTTGACGCAATCAACAATTTTTTTTGTCCAAATGAAGTGATTCACTACTGATTTTCGGCCAAGGTTTCGCAAAAAAATATTCCCAGGCAGTGAAATGCAGAAATGCGCCACAAATCCATGCCTGGTGAGTTTATTCGCAAATCACTACTGAAAAGGAGTTATAGTCCCCTCTGAAAGGTGCTTCTTGGCCCTGTTTAAGGCAGGTGAAATTTTAACTGCACTTTATCTCTGCAGCAAAATTGCCAAAACGTTTGGTTGGTCCCCAATACTTTAGGCCTGAGTGCATTGTGTCAAATCATGTAGAGCGCGTGGGGCGCCTGGAGCTACCAGTAGTGATGAGCGAACCTGGGGCGTTTTGCTTCGCCGAATTTTTAACAAATTTCCAGAGAAATCCGCGAAACATCGAAAAATTCGCAAAAAACTAAGTTCATGAAAAATTCAAACATCTTCACGAAAAATTCATGAAATTCGAATGATTTCACAAAAATAATCGTGAAAATCGGAAATTAACGCAGACGACTTCGAACTAGGTGAATAAATACACCTATCACTAGCTACCAGAAGGTAAAAAACAATGGATGATGAGGGCTTCTACCCACCCTTCTTACAGTCCTATTGGTCTTTAAAGGGATACTGTCATAGGAAAACATGTTTTTTTCAAAATACATCAGTTAATAGTGCTGCTACAGTAGACTTCTGCACTGAAATCCATTTTTCAAAAGAGCAAACAGATTCCTTTATATTCAATATTGAAATCGAACATGGGGCTAGTAGACATATTGTTAGTTTCCCAGCTGCCCCCCAGTAGTGTGACTTGTGCCAGCACTTTAGGATGGAACTACTTTCTGGCAGGCTGCTATTTCCTTAATAAGTCTCAGTGGGACTTATCTTGTGTTAGAGAGCTGTTATCTGTCTACCTTTCCTTTGTTCTGTTGTTAGGCTGCTGGGGGGGGGGTAGGAGAGTGATATCACTCCAACTTGCAGTACAGCAGTAAAGAGTGACTGAAGTTTATCAGAGCACAAGTCACATGACTGGGGGCAGCTGGGAAATTGACAATATGTCTAGCCCCATGTCAGATTTCAAAACTGAATATAAAAAAATCTGTTAACGTCACGTTCACCAACTACCAGCGCACCGCTCACCCCCCAGCTCCACCCCCAAATTTAGACAGCAAGGTCTGACAGTGGCTGGAGGGATAGTTTATTTTTTCTTTTAAAAATGGGCCACCCTTTTAAAGCTCCTGCCCAAATCACAGTTCCTCAGGTGCCTATATATATATATGACCCATGGGGATTCCTTCCAGTGTCCTCAGGGCCATTTCCAAACTGGCAACGCCTCTAAACCACTCGCACCCCTGTGCCCCCCACCACCCGCTCACACTGCCAACACTTAGCCTCCACTCACACCCCTACTGCCACACCTCCTCCCTGCTGCTTCTGCTGATGGCAATCCATACCTTCCAATTGTCCCGTTTTTCAAGGGACAGTCCCGATTTTGACAGATCAACCTGCAGTCCCAGATTGTTACTGAAATAACCCAACTTTCTCTTTCATCTCTTGCACTGAACAACCGGAAAAAAATACAAAGTTTCTTAAACTTAATGGGCTTTTGGCAGAGAGCCCACAACAGCCTCAGGTGTACATCAATACTTTTATAGCAATTTAAGATAAGCAAAGAAGCAATTGTAACAAAACAGGTCTCTTGGGGAAACTGTGGCAGCTTAAAGGGCAATTCACCTTCATGAGCAAAACTGTAATAACAGATATATGATGTAGCCCACAGACGGCATGCCACCCAACATCTTTGCCTCCCTCGGCCCTGGCTTTTGAGGCCTGTACAAAAATCCAGGCCTGAGTGTCCTGGTGGTAGAGTCGCCACCTGGCCGGTATTTTTGATGGTTGATCCCAATGTTATTAGTTGCTCATCTCCAACTAAGAGCGGCGGCAGCAGTCAGCAAGTTGTTAGCACATTAAATTCATGTCTGTAGCTATGGTGATGGGGAACTTGAAAATATTTGTAATCATCTTTTCCTGAAGGAATGTAACAGGTAGAATATGATTGCTGCACCCTACAGGCCTACTTGCTTCTACTTTATTCTCCCTCACCCTCCACATATCTTATTGTCTGGATAATGCCCCGAGCCCCTCACGCACTTCTTGCATAACATATCAGGAGAGGGGGCCTGGGGGCCCATGAGGGTCGGGGACCACTGGGTTTTCTGGAGTTTTCTGGAGTCCAACCGGGCCAGTCCGACCCTGCTCCTAGTGTCCCTCTGGGGTCAGAGAAATGACCATATAGGCACCCAGGACCTGTGCCTCGGGCTGCAGCTTTAGAGGGGAGGTCCCTCAAATGCCTTTATTTTAAATGAAATTCGTTCAAAGATAAAACAAAAACCACTGGACTTGCCAAGGATACTTGGCCAAATCTGGTGATAATGTGGAGGGGTGAGTACCTTGCTGCTTATACATGTGCCGAATGTGGAATTATGGGGTACAGCTGAGGAGCAGTTCCTACAAATGCCTTAAAACAGTAGTAATTTTTGTCGTGGATCCACTTCCCTGTCTCTGCGGTGGCTAATCTGAAAAGCCTGAACCTGATAAGGGTGAAATGGATCTCTAGTTGGGATCTGATCAGCACCTGCTTTACTGAGCTTTATAACCCAGTGGGTTTGGCCAGTAGGGAATTCCATGAAAATGGGAGCGGCATTGTGTTTCCTTCCCAGAATCTGCTCACAGAGGATATTCCACATTGTGTATAAACCTGATATATGGCTAAAGGCACAAAAATGTGGGTTATCAGTGAGTGACCTCTGTGCTGTGTCCTTTATCACAGCAGTCCCCAACCTTTTTTCCCCCAGGGATCGGTGTAAAGCCAGAATTTTTTGCAAGGAGGAGAGGACATCAACTGTGCCCATTGCATCAAATTTGGGTATGTCAGCATCAAATCCAGGGTGTCTGCATAATATTTGGTACATCCGCGTCAAATGCAGTGCGTATTGTGCCAAACCTGGATCGTCCGCATCAAAAATGGTCCATCAGTGCCAAAATAATAATACTGCGTCAAATGCAGTGCGTCTACATCAAATTCTGTGCATCCGCATAAATAAGTCTAATTCATTGCGTCCGCATCAAATTCGGTACATCCACGTGAAATTCAATGCGTCATTAGCAAAAATTGATGCATCAGCTTAAAAAATTGGTGCGCCTGTGTCAAATATAGATGCGTCCGTGTCAAATTCATTGCATACTCGTCAAAATATGTGCGCCTGCGTCAAATCTTCACATCCATGTCAAATTAGTTGCGTCTGTGTCAAAATATTTGCTTCTGCATCAAATTCATCTGTTTCAAATTGCGCCCGTGTAAAAATCCTTGAGTCCCTGCCGGGTCAAAATAGTTGCGCCTGCGACAAAATCGTTGCGTCCGTGTCCAAATCTGGTGTCTGCGTCAGAATTGTGCGTCCATGTCCAATCCTTGCATCTGCGTCAGAATTGTGGGTCCGCGTAAAATTGTTGCATCCAGGTCGAAATTGTGCGTCCATGTCAAATTTAGTTTACGTCGAAATTGTGCATCAGCGTCAAAATCATTGCACCCGCGTCAAAATTTGTTGTGTCTGGCAAAATCGTTGCACCAGCGTCAAATTCGGCTCTGCGGCCCAGGCATAAGGATACATATTTCATAGGGCCGCAGTTCTGAGCTGAAATTGCCGGCAGATCTCAACAATCTTCTCTAATATTAGTACATTTATTCTCAGTTATTTGCTGTTGTAATTAGGAAGCAGCATTGCCAGCTCCCACATATCAATACCTTCCATTAGCCAATCAGAGAGAGGACAAACGCAAATGGGAGGCAATGGGGGCCGCAGTGAGATATTAGTGAGAATATAGATCAATAAAACACCAACACAACTGTTAACCCTGCCAGGGCTTTTGCTGGGTAAATACAAATTCGCTCCATTCATCTGCAGGGAGAGAGCGGCTTCCACACATGAAACTGGGCAGCGCGATGCATCTGGGCGCATTATCTTCATTAGGGATGTATTCATGTATCTAGAAATGATACTTCAACAGGAACCTTGTAAAACATTCCCTGTCACTTCCTGTACAAGAAATGTAAGCGAATTAATTGTGTCTTTGTATCTGTCACCAGCGTAGGCATAATAAGATCCAACACAGACAAGCCATCGCATGGAATTCGTGAGAGGATCGGAATATGTCATCTAGGCATAAAGTAGGGGAGCAGAGTGCAGGGGGCTCTCCAAGACAAAGGGACTCTTCCCCTTGGAAACTGCAACCTTACCCCCAACAGGCCCCAGTTACATACCTCCCAACATTTTGGAAAGTGAAAGAGGAACAAAAAGATTTGGCACGTGTAACTTGGGGAAATTTTATGGCCACGCCCATTTGCCAGCCACACCCCCTAATTAACATGTTAATTTTACTAATTTCTTGTTTTTTTTTTAGTTATTGTAGTTTTGCTAATGTTGGAAAAGCTGCAAGTCAGTTTCCCCAAGATACCTTCTAATCTTAATTGTTACAATTTTTTCTTTCTTATCTTAAATTGTTACAAAAGTATCTTAAGTGCACCTGACACATATTCTAGGCTCTCTGCCAAAATCCAATTAAGTTTTCGAAACCTAGTATCTTTTTGTGGCTGTTCAGATCAAAGAGAATCAATTCGAACAATGCGGGACTGCGGGTTGAGCGATCAAAATCGAGACTGCCCCACGAAACACGAGACCTGCAACTTAAAACCCGCTTGCACAAATCCCGACTTCTGGCCTCCCATTATCGACCCGTGCCGACCCCGCGAGTTGGTTACAAGCTATTTTCTGGCTGTTAATTTACTGGTACAGAATATGTTATACAGAATGCTCAGTACCTGGGGTTACAGATCTTTCCTTAATTTGGATCTTCATACCTTAAATCTAATAGAAAATCATGTAAACATTAAATAAACCCAATAGGCTGGTTATACTTCCAATAAGGATTCATTATATCTTAGTTGGCATCAAGTACAAGTTCTTTTATTATCATTATTATTAATAATAATTTATTTGGATAAAATGGGAGACGGGCCATCCCGTAATGGGGAGATTTCTGCATAACAGGTTGCCAGATAATAGATGCAATACGTGTATGTGTCATATTTAGTGATTGGCGAATTGGTGGCGTTTCGCTTCACTGAAACGGTGAATAATTTGTCAAATGCCGCCGTGTCTCGTTTTGGACGCGGGCGTCTGTTTTTTCCAAGCTGGCAATGGGCCAAAACGAGCCGCCGTTGAATTTTGGCCAGGCGAAATTTCGCTGGCATTTCGCGAATCGCATGAATTCACTACGGATAAATTTGCCCATCACTAGTCATATTTACAGTGCGTTATATACCTGTCATCCACCAGGGGTCTCCCTACAGGAGGGCATTGCTTCTACACCAGTGTAACTGCCACAAACATTCAGGGCAGTGATTTCTCCATCCACTAAACTTTGCTGCTTTTAAAAGGTTTTCCATTTCCTTATAACCGATGCCCCAATGACACATGAGTCTGTGCTTGAACCCAAGGCTGTAACAAGGCTGATTGCCCACTGACACAGAATTCCCAATGCCCCCCCCCTACATCAGGATTTATACACAAAGATAATTCTTATAGAATCATTAACACATGACACTTTACAATAGTGTAATATTGTCTTTATAGTTCTCATTTTAGAACTAAGAAAAAGTGCACTGAATATTATTGCTTGTCCAAACGTGCTCTACCATTAGTCGTTACCATTTGGTCACCAGAGGGTACATATTTTTAATTAAAGGGATTGTATCATAATTTTTATGATGTGGTTTTTAATTTCTAAATTACACTGTGTATACTGCAAATAATTCACTCTTCAATATCAAATGAAATTCTTGAACCAGCAAGTGTATTTTTTTGTTATAATATTGGTGTGTAGGTGCATCTCAGGTCATTTTGCCTGGTCATGTGCTTTCAGAAAGAGACAGCACTTTAGGAGGGAACTGCTTTCTGGCAGGCTGCTGTTTCTCCTACTCAATATAACTGAATGTGTCTCAGTGGGACCTGGATTTTACTATTGAGTGTTGTTCTTAGATCTACCAGGCAGCTGTTATCTTGTGTTAGAAAGCTGTTATTTGGTTACCTTCCTATTGTTCTGTTGTTAGGCTGCTGGGGGGGTTGATATCACTCCAACTTGCTGTACAGCAGTAAAGAGTGAATGAAGTTTATCAGCGCACAAGTCACATGACTGGGGGCAGCTGGGAAACTGGTAATATATCTAGTCCCATGTCAGATTTCAAAATTAAATATAAAAAAAAAATCTGTTTGCTATTTTGCGAAACAGATTTCAGTGCAGAATTCTGCTGGAGCAGCACTATTATCTGGAGCAGCACTATTAACTGATACGTTTTGGGGGGGAAAGTTTTTCCATGGCAGTATCCCTTTAATGTCTGTTTGGTGACTTTAAATCCAGATATGAGGATAAATAAGACTCCTTATATGAAGGTGATATGCTTTCCCACCAAAAAATACTACGACAGACAGATCTGTGTTATGTGAGCAATTGCAGTTTAACTAGAGCTAAAGCTCAGGCACGCTTCATTGAGCCTATTAGTGGCCCCTGCAGTTCCGAATGACAGGGAATGACAGCAGCCAATGTGATCTGCCACATTGATTCCCATGCACAATGGTTTGAGCAAGGTCTCTGCATCCAGCTGAATGGCACGGCCCTGCCCTCGCTATAAATCACTCAGAAGGCTCCACCGTGGGGCCCAATGTGCTCATATCAAGATGCAGCAACCTTCACTGTCCTTCAGTGTCATTGCTTTGTGTTTCCCCTTTGCATTCGATACGTGGGGCCTCACGCCAATGTAAAAATGTCACTGGGAGGTGCTTGCCACATACATCGTTTCGCTCAAGCTCAGACGTGATCCTTGCCTGTTTCATGGAGAGTTACTTGGAGGCCTCTTTATGCTGGAATCCTTTAGCTGGGAGCATTATAGAAGACCACCTGTAAATGGGGCAGGGCATTTTTAACTTTAAAGGAGAAAGTTAAGTAAGTTTTATCAGAAAGGTCTATATAAACCCTCAAAGTAATGCTGCTGTGCTGTGAGTTCTCTGTCAAAAGAAACACTGCATTTCTTTCCTTCTATTGTGTACACATGGGCTTCTGTATCAGACTTCCTGCTTTCATCTTAAACTTCCTTGCCCCAGGCGTGAGCATGCTCAGTTTACTCCTCTCCCCCTCCCTGCTGTAATCTGAGCCCAGACCTATAAGTGAGCAGGAGGAGACTCAGGCAGGAAGTGGTGTCACATCAAGCTAATATGGCAGCTGCTATCCTAAACAAACAGAGAGCTTCTAGAGCTATTTACTCATTCTGCAGAATAAATATAGTATTCTATCTTGCACTATTGCAGATAATATATTGCCAACAAAATGCCTCTGTAGCTTTCCTTCTCCTTGTTGGGTTTCTGATTATTGAGATATAAGATAGGGATGTGAGACATATGGCTATTGTGAACTAGTTGAGGGTAGCAAGTTTGGCATTCCTTGTCTAATACTGGACTCAATCTGATGGGCAAACTGCTCTATTCCATGCCTCTCAACCTAGCAGTACCCATGAAACATCATGCAGAATTGTTCTGAAATCTGTGCAACCCAAAGTCAGGGCACTTCTTTATTCTTTATCACCGGACAGGAACAGTACAGGGATTCCAGCTTTCCACAATGAATTCCAATAATTGTCTTAATTTAACTTACACATTTGCAAAGTTAAAGAACATTAGGTGTGTGGTACCAGCTGGGAGTAGGCAAATAATCAACTGGTGAAGTCTGGAGCTCCACCCCTATGGCAAACTGGGGGTCCAGGGCCCACTTGCTCTGCTCCCTCAGGGGCCTGAACACCCAGCCCCCTGGCCCGTGTTGAATCGGCAACCCCCCTCCACCCTTGGGCCCTCCCATTGAAGCCCCAACCCCCCCCCCCCATGTAACTTAATTAAATTTTTTGCACTGGCTCAACAGACTTGCAGTCCCAGATTATTACTAAAATGTCACGTCTTTCTCGTTGATCTCCTGTACTGAAACAGATAAAAAGTTTCTAAAACTTTTGCCAGAGATCCCAGAATCTGTGGGAGTTGCACTTGGATACATTTGTTACAATTTAAGATAAGCAAAGAAACAATTGTAACAATTTAAGATCAGTAGGGAAATGGCCACTTGCATCTTAAAAGGCAATTCACCTTCATAAAACTTCATAAAAACCATTGAAATGTGTTCAAACTTTAATGACCTGCCAAATTGTGTAAAATGAACATGATAATTAGGGGTGTGGCCACAAAATTGTGGCAAATCTTTTTGTCCCTCTTTCTTTTTCCAAAATGTTGGGAGGGATGTAATAGTCGCAGAATTACATTGGTTTTGTAGGGGGCAACTATATCAAGGGGGGCAGGTAAAACACAGAAAGAAACTGTACAGTTCTCCATCTAGAAACAGAATGTCTGTCGCCCTCCACAGCTTTTGTTTATCCAGGGAAATGTTGCTTTCTGCTTGTGCAGCTCTGCTCGTTATGTAGGCGCTATGCTAATATGGGACTAAAATAATATTAATGAAACAGATTCACCTGTGATTTCGGAAGTAGCTTAATGCTGACGTCTGAATCCCAGAGAGCAGAAGCACATGGAACACTAAAAATATAACATAACAAGTCTAACAGAGACTGCCACCAACACCTGTGCTAAATACAGAGGGGCAGAGGGGGGTGGCAGAATAAGCCGAGAGAAGGAAAGCAAGAAATTCAGCACCCCTTTATCATAAACAACAAGAAAAGGCCTTGGATGGAAGGAGAAACGTGGGGTGGAGGGGATGAATTAAAGAGAAAAAAAGAGCGATTTGATTTGGTTGAAATAATATATAGTCAAAGCAAAGGCATAAAAACATAGAGATGAACAAATGATTTCAACCATATATTTACTCCATACAAATAGATCTCAAAAACAACCCTGAATCCCCCTTATCCTGCTACAGCCAATGAGTGCCCTCGATCTATAGATATTGTGGTCTGATAACTAGTGCTGGGCGAATCTTGGGCGTTTTGCTTTGCCGAATTTTTCTTGAATTTCCTAAGAAATTCGCAAAACGGAGAAAAATTCACGAAACACTGCGCACATTGCTGGCGTTGAGAAAACCGACGCCTGCGTCTAAAAAAATGGACACCCACATCCAAAACGAGACACCGGCGAATTTTTCCTGATGTTTCATGAGAATTCGCTGCAAATTTGCCCCAGGCGAATAAATTCTCCCATCACTACTGATAACATCATACAGACTGGAGGACAACCCAAACAACCTTGAATCTCTTCAACATCATTCAACTTCTCACTTGGTTCTCTCTGGTGCTTCTCTTCCAACAAGGCTTCCTAGGGCCCCATTATGATCCAATCTGATCTGATTATGATTACAATCTGACCCAGCACACTATTGGATAATTGGGTAAAAAGCCGATTGTTTGGTGACCTTACCTTTGGATGTTACATTGTATTCCCAGCTCACGCTTACAATTGAATGTTCTATAATTCCTAGTATCCCAATTAACATCAGTAGGTGTATTGCACCCAATAGCACTGAATCATGGGAAGACGGAGGTCCATGGCATTGACGAGATGTCATTGTGCCTGAATTTCGCTACTTGGCAAGCAAGTCCCAGGGAGCCTAAATGTAATTGGGAAAATGAAGTGCGGCAGTGACACAGAGAGCAGATCAGAGTCAGCAAGAAAGGAGAGAAGTCAAGGAGATTATAGAGTGACACTGAGCAGAGAAGGAGCAGCGCAGAGATAATCAGAGTCGGATGAAAACTGACAGCGAGGAGTTAATGGCCACTGACTTTACACACACAACACAGATTGGGATCTTGGGGTCCCTTTATAAGAACTGGGAAGCTAAAGGAAATGTATTGGGGGGCTGCAGAGATATGACTGCTCATTAAAGGAGAAGGAAAGGTTAAAACTACAGTAAGTAAGCCTTATCAAAAAGGTCCACCTAAAAATACCAGTAAACCATTAAAGTAATGATGCTCTGAGTCCTCAGTCAAAAGAAACACATTTTTCCTTCTATCCTACCTTCCTTCTATAATGGGCTTCTGTATCAGACTTCCTGCCTTCAGCTTAAACCTCCTTGCCCCGGGCGTGAGCATGCTCAGTTTTCCCCTCTCCCCCCTTCCCTTCTCTGCTATAATCTGAGCCTAGAGCTATAAGTGAGTAGGGAGAGACTCAGGCAGGAAGTGATGTTTCTCCTTCATTTCTCTCTTGCTGTTTTAATGTGATTCGGTTCGGGATTCAGCCGAATCCTTCTGCCTGGTTTAACCAAATCCGACTCCTAATTTGCATATGCAAATTAGGGCCAAGGAGGGAAATCAAGCGACTTGTTGGAAGTAAAAAATGTTTTCCCCTTCCCACCCCTAATTTGCATATGCAAATTAGGATTCGGAATTGGTATTCGGCCAAATCTTTCTGGATGGATTCCGGGGTTCGGCCGAATCCAAAATAATGGATTCGTTGGATCCCTAGACTATATTAACAGATACTGATTTGATGTCCCCCCACCACCACATTCTAGGGTAAAAAAATCTTAATTGCAACATTTTTTAATAGGAAAGAAAACTTAAGGGACAAGGTAAACATTAGAATAAACACTGAACCCTAACTGGGTATATTAAGTTTTACTCACTAATATTCGCAAGGTCGTAGACTTAGGGTAAGGTCACACGGGCAGATTCGGGGAGATTTAGCCACCTGGCGACTAATCAACTCTTCTTCTGGCCGACAATCTCCCCGAACTGCCTTCCCCCGCCTTCCCCCGCCTTCCGCCTGCTGTAATGAGAAATTGCTGGAGCTTCGATTTCCGAAGTTGCCTCACGAGGAAACTGTGGGCAACTTCGGAGTTCAAATCACTGTGAGTGCATTGATTTCTTGAATTTGAATTGAATTTCTTGATTTTAGCAGGGGGAAGGCAGCGGGGAGATTGTCCCCGAAATGCATCTTTTATCAGCATGATCAGCAGAATAAATAGATCCTCTATCTGAGATATGCCCTGTATAAACAACCCCCTCCAGTCACTGATTTGTAGGAGGTTTATCTGTGCCTGATAAGCCTTCTCCTCCTTCCACAATTGCTTGCAGGAACCAGGAAGTTGAAAACTAAAAATAATTCCAGTTTCTCTGTTTGTCCTGTTTAGGTCCAATCAAATGTCTGCTCAGTGCAAGCCTTATTCATTGAGCTCACGTTGAACAAGGAGGTAATATCTGAGCCTCTGCAAGCTACAGCATTAGACCAATAATAAAAACAAAATGAAAAGTGAAGACACCAGGGAAAGAAAAATCTAGCTAGGGAGTGCAAGATCAACAAAGACAAGGCAGAAGGGAAATGTAAAGGCAAAAAAACTGAAAAAAAATTGGAAAAAATGAAATACAAAAAAGGCACAAGGGGAATAATACATGATATACTGTACAGATCCTGCCATAATGATTCAGAGAAACCAGACCATATATCATACTAAACCCATCAGCTGCTCTGTTCAAGTCTGTTATGTTAATCGAACAGGAAAACACCATTATTTTTAATGGGAACGATATCCTTGTCCGGTTCATTTGATAGTGTTGATGTTGATAAAGAGAGTGGATGAACAATACCAGAAGTGCTACAGACACAGCAGCCTATTTTATAGCTTCAAGAGAATCTCAACCCCATGGTTCCAGTACAATACAATGATCTGAGCACCCCCCCCCTTCCCACAACAATAGCCTCCCCCTCCAATTAAACAAAAGCCCTTGCACTGACTGTACCTATATAATGGATTTAGTTTGCTATCTTGTACCAGCTGAATCCCTCAGGCACCATGCTGCCAGGAACAGTATAGCTTTTTTTTTTCCCATTGAAGTCAGTTTGCATCATTTGTGCCAGATGCTGCATAACCAGAGGAGACAGAAATATATGAGAGATATTTGGTTGGATCAAACAACAGGTGATAGGGCAAAAGAGAAATCTGGAACAAACCCTGACCCACTTTGACACTAAGATTTAAACATAATATTAATAATAATAATATTCACCCATTTTACTCAATAGGAAATTAAATGCCTATTGCTTCCAAGTAGCAATCTGAACCATATGTGACCAAATCATCTGCACAATCATCTGGTGGCTATAAAATTCAGACTTCTTTAGAAACTGGGTGGGGCATAGGATATTGTTCTTTACATCAAACCTTAAAGGAACAGTTCAGTGTAAAAAGAAAAACGGGGTAGATAGGCTGTGCAAAATAAATGTTTTCAGCACAATTAGTTAGCCAAAATGTAATGTATAAAGGCTGGAGTGACTGGATGTCTAACACAATAGCCAAAACACTACTACAGCTCTCTAATGCTGGCCATACACGGGCATATAAAGCTGCCGGTCGTTTAGACCAATTTGACAGCTGATCTGCCCATGTATGGGGGCTTCCGACGGGTTTTCCCGATCGATATCGTGTCCCGAGGTTTCAGAAGGTTTGATTTTCTTCTGACTGACCCATTGGAGCCCCTTGGCGTCATCGTAATCCGATTGTTCAACCATATGGCCGAAGGTTCGGATTACCCTGATATAGCCCTGCTGTGTTAGTGGCATATTGGGGAAAGATCCGCTCGTTTGGCGACATCGCCAGTTTAACTTTGAGTCAGTGACTTGAAGGGGGGCCACATGGGACATAACTGTTTAGTGAGTTTGCAATTGATCCTCAGCATTCAGCTTAGATTCAAAAGCAACAGTTATGTTCCATGCGCCCCCCCCCCCTCAAGTCACTGATTAGTTACTGCTAGTGATGGGGGAATTTATTCGCCTGGTGCAAATTCGCGGCTAATTCCCATGATTTGCCGCCTGTGAATAAATTTGCGAAATGCCTGGAAAAATTTGCCTGGCTAAAATTTGCCAATGTGTGCGAATATATATTTACCCGTGCACAAGAGCACGCCAGTTCGGTTCGGGGGGGGGGGTAGTTTGCCAGACAGAAGGCCCTGAGGCAGTAGTCCCCAGGGTCCAGAGGGGGGCCCTGAGGCAGACACCCCAGTGGGCCACAGGCCCCCCAGTCCGACCCTGCTCTAAACTGTCCAGTTTTGCTCAGGACAGTCATGCTTTTGACAGCTCAACCCACAGCCCCGTAAAATGTTCTGACTTTCTCTTTCATCTCCTGCATGGAACAGCCAGAAACAGATACAAAGTTTCTACCCTAATTAGCTTTTGGCAGGGAGCCCAGAATAGATGCTTAGATAGGTTTGTAGTGATTTAAGATAAGCAGGTCTCTTTGGCAACCTAACATAGTAACATAGTAAAGGTGGCCATACACGGGCAGATAAAAGCTGCCGACAGACTGTGTCGGCAGCTTATCTGCCCGTGTGGGGGGCCCTCCGACGGGCTTTCCCGATCGATATCTGGCCGAAAGTCGGCCAGACGTCGATCGGGCAGGTTTAAAAATCCCGTCGGATCGCGGCCGCATCTGTTCGTTGATGCGGTCCCGCGATCCGACCGCCCATACTGATCCGAACGTTGGGCCCTAGGGCCCACGATCGGATCAGCCCGATATCGCCCACCTCAAGGTGGGCATATCGGGGAGAGATCCGCTCGTTTGTCAACATCGCCAAACGAGCGGATCTCTTCGTGTATGGCCACCTTAAGTTAGGCTGAAAAAAAGACTTGCGTCCATCAAGTTCAACCTGTGACTTGTAGCTTAAAGGGCAATGCACCTTCATTAGCAAAACTGTGATAACACAGAAAATCCACAGAAATGTGTTCAACCTTTCATAACCTGCCAAACTTTGTAAAATGGATGTGGCCATTAGGGGGTGTGGTCACAAAAAATGGTCATATTTTTAAATTAGGAAAACCAAGCAGGATTCCCTATGATTGACATGATGATTGACCAGTTTCTGACTGCCACACCATAACCCCTCCCCTGATGTCATGATCCGCCCACGACATCGTCACGGCCCTGCCCGGATTCAACCAGGCCAAAGGTGGCGACCCCAGTGTCGGACTGGCCTGGCGGGACACCATAAAAAAATCCATCTCCCAATCCCAGACCCCTGTCTCCCAATCTAGTTTTAGATAAAAAATTGGGTGACGAGCGGCGCCAGGCGCACCCTGTAATAGGTGAGGGGGGGGGACGGAAGGGGTGAGGGGGGGTCAGAGGGGGGCCCTGGATGGCAGTCCCGGTGGGCCCCGGGCCCCCCAGTCCGACCCTGGGCGACCCTATACTTGACCAAAACTATTAACTCTTATTCAAAGTAAAACTAGCTTATTGGGTTTATTTAATGTTTAAATGATGTTATAGTAGTCCGAAGAATGCCAGGTCTTTAAGGTTGATTTGGGATGCAGTTTATGGTCAACCAGAACATGGCAAGGCCTAAAATTCCTGTCTATTAAAGGATCCTCAATTACTTTACCCTTCCCTACTGTAGAATGGCACGGGGCAACAACATAGAGCAGAGCATCATGGGTAGAATGGGTTGAGCTACATGGTGAGTATACCACACTTGCCTCTTTGTTATTTTCATATACACAATATGAACAACGCCAGATGCCCTGTCATTTTCAATCAGCCGCCACTATAGGCGTACTGTCCCTTTAAGACCTGGCACTTGACAGATGCTCCTGACTGACAGAAGATGTCAGGAAGCGGAATAAAACTGCAATAATCAAGTTGGCACGAAACAGCAGGAAAAAAATGCTACTTTCCAGATTTGTACATTTACACGATGACACAAAATGACACAAAGTGTGACAGGTGTCACAACCGGTGGCCTCAGCCCGGCGCTTTTCTCTTTAAGTGACATTCTCTGTTAGAATAGAGGGACTAGAGGGATACATCAAATAATGAGGTAATAAATGAGCCTCTTCTCTGTGCCTTTATTTCATTTTCTCTCCATCCGCCGTTCCTTTACCCTCCCCCATATACTTCAATTTATTATCCAGTCGCTTGTTCATGTCAGGAATTCTCAGAGGTATTTGAAGCAAACAATGGTTTTCTGTAATGGGATTGTCTAACCTGTGGGCCCTCTAGTTGCTGCTGAACTACAGCTCCCAGAATCCTCTCCCTCATAGGGAACCTCTGAGGCACTAGAAATGAATGAAAACCTAAGGGTGAGGTCACATGTGGCGTTTTTACTCCAGTGAAGCCATGATAATGTGCGTATTTCAGAATGTAACACGCATAATGGGTTTTTACCATTCCCAGCAATTCCGCTCGGAAGAATTTTAGTAAATTTTTGTGAAAAAAATCCAAGCAATTTACATGCAAAATGTAGCCGGACTGATCATCAGTACGAAACGTAATTACATCACCAGCATACAAACGCTGCGTATTTCAGCGAAGTGTATTTCCAAGCCTGCGGATCCCATAGAGTTCAGTAATATGGCGTTTTCTTGGTGTATTGACGCAAATTCTGGAGTTATATGGCGGTTTTTGTCTCGCAAGTGCCACGTGGGAATAGCTATAGTGCATATTCTATTATTTTTAGGGCTTAATTTTGTGCGAATTTGCGTTGCAATACAAGGTTTTAAAAAGGCAACATAAAAACACCGGTGTGACCTCGGCCTAACCATTGGTTGTTTGGGAATTCTGGGAAGTGTAGTTCAACAAAAGCTCCAGTACATTCTGCTTTTATACTAGACCTCTTTTAGTGACCTCTTTCTTACTTCTGTCTCCTGCCAACACTTCTACTGTTCCATTATTCCATCTGGATTCCCGTCTCTTGTTCCTTTGCCTATTTACAATAACTGACTCTCTTTGTTCTCTTCCATCTCTGCCCTTAGGCCCCATGTGACAAAGATCTTCCTCCTACATATTCTTCATTGTCTGAGACTGGACGAGGAGGAGTATGATATGGTTCTTGCAACAGAGTCCAGAAGCAACTAACAAAACAAGATGCAAACGACCGTATTATAATACACAGGAACAATGAATAACCTGTAAGGAACTCCTTTTCGGGATTTATGTTATCCATATATTTTACAACAGGGGGTACTATTTCCTATATAATCTATTTTAAGGAATGACATCAGTTATAATCAGTGCTTAGTGATGACATGTGTGACATGACCCATTTAAACGTGTTTAGTATAAGAAATTATACTTCACCAACCTACTTCATATCTCTCTCCGAATGTATGAGTATTAGGTACTGATTGGAACTCTTTTCTCTCTTCTGCTCATGCTACTGGCTTTTCTCTCCTCTATTCTTGCCACTGATGTCTCTCTTTACTCCTGACTTCTCTCACCTTTCTATTCTTACTACTGGCTTTTCTCTCATCTACATTTGCCACTGGATTCTCTACTTGTGCTACTGGCTTCTCTCTCCTCTACTCTTGCCATTGGCTTCTCTACTATTGCCATTGGCTTCTCTACTCTTGCCACTGGATTCTCTACTCTTGCTACTGGCTTTTATCTCCTCTACTTTTGCCACTGGTTTTCACTGCTAATGGCTTCTCTCTATTCTACTCTTCTTCTACTCTTACTACTGACTTCTCTCGCCTTTCAACTCTTGCTGCTGGGTTCTCTCTCCACTGCTCTTGCCATTGGCTGCTCTACTCTTGCCACTGGCTACTCTACTCTTGCTACTGGCTTTTCTCTCCTCTAGTCTTGCCCCAAGTTTCTCTCTTTCCTCTCAGGACTGCCAGCACCCCGAGGCTGGTATCATCCAACAATTGCCCACACCCGCGATCCTGCCCCACTCAGGATCGCAAGCACACAGGGCAACGAAAGTACAGCCAGGTATCCTCCACTGCCTCCCACCCCAGGATCATGTGCAAGCCTGATCAGTTGCAGAGGCATCAGGAAGCGCAGAAAACTGCTCTCTTAGACTCCAGGGTTCCCCACATTTGGCTGGGCTGCTTTTCTCTTCTCTGCTCTAGCCACTCTATTTTTTTTCCTTTGGTCTAGCTCCTCTACTTTTGCCATTGTTTTGGTCTCCACTACACATGCCACTGGTTATTCTGTTTCTTCTCACCTGGTTTCTCTCTCTGCTCTTTCTATTGGCCACTTTATCCTTTACTGGCTGATCAGTGCTCCTAATTACTTGCTATAGGTTTCCATCCTCTGGTCATTCCATTGGTTCCTCTCTCTATCTTCTAACCTTATCATTGGTTTTATTCTCCTCTACTCTTACCACTGGCTTCTGTCTCCTCTACTCTTACCAGTGATTTCTGTCTCCTTTACTCTTACCACTGGCTTCTGTCTCCTTTACTCTTACCACTGGCTTCTGTCACCTCTACTCTTACCACTGTCTTCTGTCTCCTCTACTCTTGACACTGGATTTCCCTCTTCTTTTCTTGCTACTGGCTTCTCTCTCCCCCACTTCTTACTCTCACTGCCAGGCTTGCTCTTGCTGTTGCAGGATCTGGGTTAGGTATCTTGGGACCTTGCTCTCTTTCTCTCAATGACGCCCTTTATACATTCATATTATCTCCTCTTGGATTCTGCAGATATATATAGAGAGCAGAACTCTTTAGAGATCATCAGATCTGGGACTGAAATTCTCAGCACTCCTCTGAAAGTGCACTGGATGGAAAACAAACAGACTTCCTCCTGGTATCAGCTTAAATGTTACAATGAACTGAGGAGACTATAAGGAATATCAGAAAGCTCAGATAATATCTTGCCAATTGCCCTTAAACCTTTTCCTGACTGCTTCCCTTCAGTCTGGTCTGCTCTTTATGCTGCCTTTGTTGGAGAACAGTAGCCTCTACCATGTGTGCATTGGGGGTGATAAATAAAGTATTTATGGCTGATATTCACCCTATTTTTCATTGAATGAATCTCCACATAATAATAATTAGCATTGTTTGTTGTCTATCATCTACACGTCTTCTATGGTGGATCTATTGATGACATAACTGTCAATGATCTATGTTCCTATCTATCATCTATCTTTATTAATGACCAATCTATGTATAATTTATCTGTCTGACTGTCTGTGATTACTATCCAGCCCTCTTTCCTTAGCCATCTATCATGAATCTCTATATAAATGATCTGTCTACCCATCTGTCTCTCTGTGTTCTTCTGTCTATTTATATATGCATGATCTATGTCTCATCTATCTCTCTACCAGCCTCTCTCTCTCTCTCTCTCTATATATATATATATATATATATATATATGTATGTATATTAACTATCCATCTATTAATCAAAGATCTGTCAGCCACCCTGAATGTCTATAAACTCATTACCTATAGTCTATTCTCTCTCGCTCTATCTTTCTGTATATACATCTGCACTCTAACCATCTATTAAAGAATTATTTGATCATTATCTCACGTATTTATTTATTAACAAAACCCACCTTTTTAACATTTCTGGGAGGGGGTTGATTCACAGCTCTGTTACGTTCATAACACTGCACAATGATAATTAGGAGCCTGTTTTTCCAATTACAAGTGCAATTAACACAGTGAAAGTGAGAATAACCGTTGTGAAGGAGCAGGGGGGTAGTTAATAGGGGTCGAGTGATTGCTATGATGGGATTTATATTAGTATAAGGAAGAAGGGGTGGATTGTGGACTGCTGTTCTGGATCTCAGGAGATGGAAACCCTACTGGGTATCTGTATTGATCAGTCTGCAATTTGCCAGTCACTACACAGCAGGTCACTTTTTTCCCACCACTGATTTAGTCCTACGGCGAACGCCACTTATTTGGCCACTCGTGCTGAAGTGTGAGTGGGTGGCTATGCTCCTTTAAGCACTGTTTATTTTTAGCCAGTGGGTGTGTGCACGGCAGCTCTCTGCACGGAAGGAATTCTCTGTTCAAACACAGAATGTGAGCAAAGCCATAAGACGTCTCCGTCATTTACCTCTGGGAACTTCAACCTGTAGCTCTCCAGCTGTTGCTGAATTACGTCTCCCAGCATGCTTTTGGCTGCTGCCTGAGGTTTAGTTCAGCCAAAACTGAGCAGCCCCAGGTTGAAATACTTTCATTTATTTGTTTTTGGTGAGTGCATGTATGTTCTAAGGCGGGGGGAGAGAACTGAAATATAACACAGGTATGGGACCCGTTATCCAGAAACCCGTTATCCAGAGAGCTCCTATTATGGAAAGGCCATCTCTCATAGGCTCCATTTTCATCAAAATAATTAAAATTTTCAAAAATGATTTCCTTTTGCTCTGTAATAATAAATCAGTAGCTTGTACCTGATCCAAAGTAAGAAATACTGAATCCTTATTGGAAGCAAAACCACCCTGTTGAGTTTATTTAATGTTTACCTGACTTTCTAGCAGACTTAAAGGAGAAGGAAAGACTAACATTAAGTAAGCTTTATCAGAAAGGTCTCTGTAAATACAACAGTAATGCTGCTCTGAGTCCTCTGTCAAAAAAAACACAGCATTTCTTTCCTTCTATTGTGTACACATGGGCTTCTGTATCAGACTTCCTGTTTTCAGCTTAAACCTCCAGGGCTAGGACTTGAGCATGCTCAGTTTGTTCCTCTCCCCCTCCCTCATCCACATCCTGTTGTAATCTGAGCTCAGAGCTATGAGTGAGCAGGGAGAGACTCAAGCAGGAAGGGATGTCACAACAAGCTAATATGGCAGCTGCTATCTTAAACAAACAGAGAGCTTCTAGAGCTGTTTACTAGAGCTTGGTAAAGCATTCTGCAGAATAAATATAGTTTTGTAGCTGCACTATTGTGGCTAATCTATTGGCGAAATTGCTTCTGTAGCTTTAATGCGTGGTTATAACGAGCGCTACCTAGTGCCACAAAACGCAGGTGATTTCTCGCCCGTGAATCTTCCCGTCTGGACTAGCCCTAAAGGAGAATTCAACCTTAACGTTTAAAAACCCTACCCCCCATCCCCACCAAGACCCCCCTTCCCTCCTCCCCCCAGCCAGCCTAAGTGTTATCCTGGGCAAATGCCCCTAACGTTTTACTTACCCCTCGGTGTAGATTAAGGCATCAGAGTTCACTGGCGCCATCTTCAGTCGCTTCAGTAATCTTCAAAAGGAGACTGGCAATTTGGCAATTTGGTAATTTTAGTTGTTGCGAAACAGAAAATTACGCCAATGCACATGTCTCATTCTGAAGATTACCGAAGTGACTGAAGATAGCACCCATGAAGTCCGAATTGGTAAAATATTAGGGGTATTTGCCCAGGGTAACACTTAGCCTGGGGGAATGATGGAGGGGAGTTCATGGGGGGTAAAGGTTTTTTTAACATTAGGGCTTTATCCTCCTTTAAGGTGTGACGGTCCAAATTACAGAAACCTGTCCCAAATATTCTGCATAACAGGTCCCATTCTGCATAACAGGTCCCACACCCATAATACTTTTGCATTGCAAAGAAACAAAGGTTTTCTTCAGCAGAACTCAAGCTGAAACTGTTCCTTGCCAGAGGGCTCATAATAACAAAACATGGTGTCAATGAACCACAAACACAAAAGCGTCATACAGCTATAAATCTAAGTACTGCTGCTTAGCCAATGCCTCAAGGACTTTAAAAGGTCATTATTTTAAGTACTCCAGCTTATGTAGGTTAAAGGATAGGCAATCTACTCGGAACTACAAATCCCAGCATCCTCCTGGCTGCTGAGATCATTAGCAGTTCAGTTTTGACCAGTGCATTTTTGGTTAATTGAGGGCAAAGCTAGAACATGCAATGTTAATACTCTTGAGGCTTGAAGCATTGATATATAGGGGTAGTTAAATGGAGACTTGATGATGCATGATCAGATTTACTAGAAGTTACAGTAGTAAACAGGGGAATGTATTATAGAATGAGTTATAGGGAATGCCGTATAGAACTTTCAAGTGCAGCCACAGAGAGAAGTGGAATGTAAAAGAACAATTTTGTCCTCCCATAATGTGCAACCCGCTCAGTCTAGGTAGTTTTACCTAGCTCTAGTAAACAGCTCTAGAAGCTGTAGTAAAACTCTAGAAGGTAGTTTTACCTAGCTCTAGTAAACAGCTCTAGAAGCTCTCTGTTTGTTTAAGATAGCAGCTGCCATATTAGCTTGTTGTGAAATCCCTTCCTGCTTGAGTCTCTCCCTGCTCACTCATAGCTCTGAGCTCAGATCTAGAAGAATACAGACACATGAAATAGAATACATACATTTTCACTAATATGCGAAAAACACAAGAAGAAAACCATCTATATGTAGGCTGGCGATGGCTGGCAACTATCAATGCACATTGAGGACGAAGCCAAATTGTCACATGCCCTTATGTAAAGATGGTTGGTCTAGTAGGGGTAAACATTCTAGAGCAGTCCTCTTGATCTAGACAACTATATCAGGCAATATCAGGCAATATAAAATGTGCATCTGACTGTCAACCCTGCTATAGTATACTGGACCCAACTACTTTGTCAACAATGGCCTTGCAACTTGTGCAAACTGCATCCTAATCTTTCCAGCACAGGTATCCCACTACTACAGTTGCATATTGAGAAGCCAAAGAAGTGTGGTCACAGGGTTGTTATTAGTATCCCCCAGCCAGCTCAGTTCTTAAATAAGATTCTGGGCAGTTGTGCTGAATCTGCAAACCCAATGTCCACTCTAAAAATATCTATGGCGTGATCAGGCAACATGGCGACCCACATCTACTGCTGAACTAGAACTCCCTGCAACCCAAGGACAGCTGAAGCAAGTTCAACAGGACGCCTGTTTGGGTTAGTAGAAGACAGTTCTGCAGAATAGTTACAGAAGCTCCATGTTTTTCGCGACATTAATTATGCAACATAAAACACTGGCCCACCGTCTGTCCACGTTAATCACTGTCAAGAGTAGAAGTAATTAAGCAATTCATTTCCGTTTAGCGGAGGTTTGTAGATGATGTAAGGATCTTAAATAATCACTCTTATTGGTGCTTTGAAGGTCATTTCTTATGCATAAGGTAACTGTTTATATACAATACAAGATGTTTTATCTCCCTCAAAGCATGCTTTATATATGTCTTTTTTCTTTCCAAGGATCTCAATACATTCTTCCCCCCTTTAAAATATTATTTTCATTAGTTGATTTGCTCATAACCTATGTAATTGCTCCTTATGGTCAATAAGCCTATAGTACCTGGTCAAGTTCCTCTGTTAGTGCTCCAACACTACTAATATTATGTTATCTATAGTTATAGATCATGTCCTTGGGACACCACAGTTATGAGTCGTGACTAGCCATTCCCACTGCCTGTGTGCACTATATATATATGCTGTCTCTTTAAATCCTCCTATGTCACAACAGATGGTGTGATAGAGGCAGGTGACAGATAAAGGAAAGCACATAAAGGTAAAAAATAGATGATGAAAAAAGAAAGAAAGGATGGATGGAAGGAAGGAAGGAGAGAGAGAGAGAGAGAGAGAGAAGAAAGAAATAAAGAGAAAGGATGGATGGATGGAAGAAAGGAAGGAAAGAGAGAGAGAGAGAGAGAGAGAAAGAAAGAAAGAAAGAAAGAAAGAAAGAAAGAAA
>CM044437.1:14445957-14458350 GCA_024363595.1 Xenopus borealis | reverse complement strand
GATTCGTTGCGGCGATTAGTCGCCAGGCGACAGATCTCCCCGAAATCTCCCCGTGTGGATCAGCCCTTATACCATCCTATTGGATTATAGTTTGTCTGATTTGGTGGTCCCCAACTCTTTTTACTTGCGAGCCACATTCAAAAATTAAAAGAGTCGGGGAGCAACCCAAGCACGACAAAAGTTTCTGGGGTTGCGAAATAAGCACTGTGATTGGTTATTTGGACTGGCAGGCTACAGGACATTCTGTTTGGCAAATCACCTGGTTTTTATGCAACCGAAACTTGCCTCCAAGGCAGAAATTCAAAAATAAGCACCTACTTTGAGGCCACTGTGATGCAACGTTCCCTCCCTAATTCCTTCTCTGCTACGTGTGTAAAAAAAAAAAGATTTTCTGTGCACATTTTAAACTTGTGTGCGCAGTTTTTACAAACTGTGCGCTCTGGTCAGAAATAACATAGGGGGGGGGGCAGATTTACAAAATTCACGTGAATAATTCAAAGTTCGATCAAATTTAATATAAATTCGAATCTTCGAATATGCAAATTAGGCAAATTCGACCATCGAATATTCGAATCAGAATAAAATTTTATTCGACTATTCGATGGTCGAAAAACTTCCCCTTTAAATTTGTATTCGACCACCTACTTCGCCAGAACCAAGCGAATTGGGAATCATTAGTTTTCAATCAAATCACTTAAATCGCTCGAATCGATCGTATTTTGTTTTTTTATTCGATTGATCGAATTGCGGTTAAATCCTTCGAATTCGATAGTCGAATTCAAAGGATTTTACTGTGTCCGGATGTGGGGAAAAACAACTCATCTTTCTATGCTACCCTCTCCTATTCATATTCCAGTCTCTTATTAAAATCATTGTATGGTTGGTAGGGTAATTTGGACCCTAGCAACCAGATTGTTGAAACTGTAAACTGGAGAGCTGCTGAATTAAAAGTTAAATAACTCAAAAATTCTAACTAGAAAGTTCATTGAAGATTGAAAAGTATTAATAATGAATGAAGGAATAAATAAATAGCACCCCATGTCAGGCAGGGGCTGCAGAATACAATATAATGTTATCTTAAATATGCAAAGTTTGTTGGTGTAGAAATCATTGCTTGGAGCACAGCTTTATTACAGGGTACAGATTTGGAGACATTTTCATCTATCCACCCAAACAAGGTATTCATCCAGGCTATGTGTAAAGAAGGAGATTGGAACAAATGTATTAGCAAGTAAGGCCAGGTAACACCCAGGTAACCATCCTTATCCTACTTTTAATTCAATCTTCTTTAGCTGCTTTGGAACTACAAATCTCAGCCTCCATTGACTGTAAAAATATGTTGTGACACATTTTAGTCCAACAACATTACGGCAGAAATCCAAACATAATTCAATTCCTGACCAGGGCAGGGCATCAGTAAAATTATGCATTTACACATCTATCTATCTATCTATCCATCTATTTAGCTATTGTTCACTATCTATCTATCTATCTATCTATCTATCTATCTATCATCTATCTATCTATCTATCTATCTATCATCTATCTATCTATTTAGCTATTGTTCACTATCTATCGATCTATATATCTATCTATCATCTATCTATCTATCTATCTATCTATCTATCTATCCATCTATTTAGCTATTGTTCACTATCTATCTATCTATCTATCTATCTATCATCTATCTATCTATTTAGCTATTGTTCACTATCTATCGATCTATTTATCTATCTATCATCGATCTTTCTCTATCTATCTATCTATCTATCAATCATCTATCTATTTATCCATCTATCTATTATCTATCTATCTATTTAGCTATTGATCACTAACTATCTATCTATATATTATCTATCATCTATCTATCTATCTATCTATCTATCTATCTATTTAGCTATTGTTCACTATCTATCGATCTATCTATCTATCAATCTATCTATCATCAATCTTTCTCTATCTATCATCTATCTATCTCTGTCTATCTAATCATCTATCTCTTTATCTGTCATCTATCTATCTATTGTTTATCATCTATTATCTATATATTTATCTATCTATTAGCTATAGCTCTCTGTCTATCTTTCTATCTATCAATCATTGATCTTTCTCTATCTATCTATCTAATCATCTGTCTCTCTATCTGTCTATATATCTGTCTATCATATATCTATCTATCTATCTATCTATCTTTCTATCATATATCGATCTATTTAACTATCTATCTATCTATCTATCATTCTATCTATTTATCATCTAACTACATCTCAATATCTCTATCTATCTATCTATCAATCTATCTATCATATATCTATCTATCTCTATCTGTCTAATCATCTGTCATCTATATATTGTCAATCATCCATCTGTCTATCTATCTATTTATCTTTCTTTCTATCTAAACAAATATACCCTGTGAGTTGAAAATTTGCTTTAATGACATCAAAACATTAACATTCTGCATTTACCAATTTTCACCTGTATACCAGCAGAATAACTTGACTTTCCCAGACCTTGCAAAAAAATGGGTCCCCTCCTCCATAAAGTGACACCATGAATGTATACCATGAAGTGCACCTATGAATGTGTGGATGATGTGCAAGTGTAGGCAGAAAGAGGTCACAAGGGGGATGTGGGTCCTTATTGGCCCCACCTCAGTAATCCAGGCCCCACTGTAATTAAATGGTCTGTATAGTTATGCCCCTGCTGTATACTGTAACAAACAGAAAACCCTTTGCACTCTTCCCACAATGCTCAGCAAACACGGCCTCCCAATGACATATATGCCTACCTATGTTTATTAGTATGAGTAGAACCTCATTTCTTGTGTAGAGGCGGGGATTACGAAAAATAAAACAAATCTCATCTACAGAATCTCCAGTGGATGAAGTGAAATTGATAGCCGGCTTGTTGTCTTTACTGAGCCACAACATTGGAAGCAAGCGTCGCTCAGACATGGCTGACAACCTTGTTAGCCTCAGCAGCAAAGGTCAGAAAGATGATATATCGCTTTCATAATCCATAATGGTTTTTTATAATGTACACTTAACCCCTTCCATACCTTATACTAACCCCTTCTATACCTATTGAGGACTATAATACTGGTCAGTATAGGTAGAGAACCCCAGACAGAAGTGCAAGAGCACTAAGGGACACAAAAGAGCACTTTTTGCTCAAGCAAAGAGCACTTGTGTCTGGAATTTGTCTGTACTCTGCACCACGTACTTGATTAAACACAAACCCAGCAGACACAAGCCAGACTTATCTTTACTATCTGCCATAGGGAAGCAGTAAGTAAAGGGCATGTTGCTGCCCATGTCCTCCAGCGTTCTCTACCTGGCAACTTTAAATAATGTGCAGGTTAGGGGACTTGTAGAGAGGAGATGGGTGACCCCCTATGTGCCTCCTGCCCCTCATAAGTACAGCAATGATAAACACAGTTCAAAAATGCAGGTGTATGTGCTACAAAACCGAGACCAACAGCAATTCTTTCACCTGCAGGACAAGGAGCAAATGTTAAAATCATGCTGCTTTCAACTGCTTTCTTGCAGGCTGTTGTTTTTCCTTCTCAATGTAGTTACATTGAGAAGGAAAAACAACAGCCTGCAAGAAAGCAGTTCCCTCCTAAAGTGCTGACACAAGTCACATGACCAGGGGCATGATTTTTTTTTTTTCCCATGACAGTTTCCCTTTAACATGTGCCGCTGAGTTTTTAGAAGCCCTCATAATAGGCATGGAAATATCAAATGTTTAATGGATGGAACACAGTGGGACATGGGTTTTTACTATTTAATGTTGTTCTTAGATCTACCAGGCAGCTGTTATCTTGTGTTAGGGAGCTGTTATCTGGTTACCTTCCCATTATTCTGTTGTTGGGCTGCTGGGGGGAAAGGGAGGGGGTGATATCACTCCAACTAGCAGTACAGCAGTAAAAAGTGACTGAAGTTTTTCAGAGCACAAGTCACATGACTGGGGGAAGATGGGAAACTAACAATATGTCTAGCCCCATGTCAGATTTCAAAATGAAATATAAAAAAATCTGTTTGCTCTTTTGAGAAAAGGATTGTAGTGCAGAATTCTGCTGGAGCAGCATTATTAACTGATGCGTTTTGAAAAAAAAGTTTTTTTTCCCCCATTATAGTATCCCTTTAAACATCACCAGAAATCCTTTCTCTCTACATGCAGGATTTGTACCAAAGTCAGTTGTTTATGGAGTTTCTTATGGCGTATGACAAAGCTTATATTAAAGGGGTGGTTCACCTTGACTGTAACTTTTAGTATGTTATAGAATGGTCAATTCTAAGATTTTTATTAGTCTTTATTATTTATAGTTTTTTAATTACTTGGAGGCCCGGATTTGTGGAGAGGCCACCTAGGCCTAGGGCGGCAGGATTTTTGGGGGGCGGCATGCTGCCCAGCCACAGACACCCACTATGGTTCAGAAATTTAAATTTCCTGTGTGCCAGTTCCCATTGCTCCATCCTGAATGAAAATTTGAGCAAATAAAAGGGAGGGGCCAGTGGGCCTAGGGGCGCCCACTAGGTAAATCAGGCCCTGATTACTTGCCTTATTTTTCTGACTCTTTCCAGCTGTCAAATACGCTACATGTGGAGTGTGACCCGCTGTGACCCAGATAATGTTAGTGTTGCAGACACTAACGTTACCGAGTACCTAGGGTTGCCACCTTTTTCCAAAAAGGTTACCGGCCGGCAGGGGGCGGGGCTAAAAAGGGGCGTGGCGTGCCACAAAGGGGGCGGGGCCACGGCGATCGATGGAAGAAGACGCAAGAAAGGTAAGTTTTCGGGGGATTTAAGGCAAGGCAAGGGCCTTTTTTAAGGGGTATTACAAATTTACCGGCAGCTACATTGCCGGTAAATTTGTAATACCGGCCCCGGCCTTGGCTGGTGTTTTACCGGCTAGGCCGGTAAAATACCGGCTGGGTGGCAACCCTACGAGTACCACATGGTTCAGGCTCTGTATTCGTTGAAGGGCTGGGAGGGAAAGGGTTAATGATGCACTCTCTTATTTAACTCCTGACAAATTATTGTAGATTGACTTTCTTCCCAACACCCGAGCCCCCTTCCCCCCTGTAATCATTGCAGATTGGGAATCAGGAGGGCGTATGACGACTGATACCACATCCTTCTTTGCCTAATTGCACAGCTGCTAAAGTAGGAAATCATTCTATAACCTTTGTTCTCACCATAATCACAAACCTTCCCAATAGTGATTTGCACTATTAGATTTACGGGTGATGTGCAAAGCACACTCTTGTGTAAATATATACAGACATGGTGCCTGTGTTCTTTTGCTGCACATTATAGCATGCTCGTGTGAGTTTTCCAAACTCTTGAGTTTATCCTAATAACTCATATTTATTTAAGTTACACAGAGGAACAAACAGCCCCCACCAGACCAATAAATAGTGACTGTCTGTGCAGTTGCGTAAGTAGATGTGCCCCACAGCCCATTTTTCAGGCCCCCAAAATGTCTAGAGGTTGACCTGTTTTACCAATATTTATTTAAACTGTTTATGAATTAGGGCCTCATGGGACCCCTATTCCTCCTGGGCCCCCCTGCAGCCGCAGGGTCTGCTTCCTCTGTAGTTACACCCCTGTGTCTATGGCATCTTACAGCAGCCCATCTGGCAATTTTTAGAAGACACATGATTTTTTAAGAGTTATTTGTTTAAAGGGATTCTGTCATGGGAAAACATGTTTTTTTTCAAAACACATCAGCTAATAGTGCTGCTCCAGTAGACTTCTGCACTGAAATCCATTTCTCAAAAGAGCAAACAGATTTTTTTTATTCAATTTTGAAATCTGACATGGGGATAGACATATTGTCAATTTCCCAGCTGTCCCAGGTCATGTGACTTCTGCCAGCACTTTAGGAGGGAGGGAACTGCTTTCTGGCAGGCTGTTGTTTTCCCTTCTCAATGTAACTGAAGGAGTCTCAGTGGGACATGGGTTTTTACTATTGAGTGCTGTTCTTAGATCTACCAGGCAGCTGTTTTCTGGTGTTAGGGAGCTGTTATCTGGTTACCTTCCCATTGTTCTGTTGTTAGGCTGCTGGGGGGGAAAGGGAGGGGTCATATCATTCCAACTTGCAGTAAAGAGTGATTGAAGTTTATCAGAGCACAAGTCACATGAATTGGGGCAGCTGGGAAATTGACAATATGTCTAGTCCCATGTCAGATTTCAAAATGAAATATAAAAAAAAATCTGTTTGCTCTTTTGAGAAATGGATTTCAATTCAGAATTCTTCTGGAACAGCACTATTTACTGATGCATTATGGGAAAAAAAATTCCCATGACAGTTTTAACATGTGCCGCTGAGTTTTTAGAAGCCTTCATAATAGGCATGGAAATATCAAATGTTTAATTTCCCTCTTCCCCAGACTCTCCTGCCTGTATTAATTCTTTGAATATTTGCTGTTCACTTGTCTCAGGAGAAACGCACTGCTTTTTACTTGATATTCACTTTGCCAAACACACTAATTCCAAGAGATTCGGGACATTAAATTGTTGCATTCTTTGCAAATTTCTGACCTTTCTTTTTAAAAACTAACATTTTCAGCAAGTTGCGTCTGGTTATTTTGTGCGGAGAAAATGTCAGTCTGCTTAAAACAAACCTTTTCTTTTTTCGTTAACCCTTTAACTACTACTAAGTGTAGCTATTCCAGTGCACAGCAATGCATTTTTTTCCATTTATTGAAACTGTCCTTTACTGGCAGATGAAGGGTTAAAGAGCAGGTAATGGTAAAAGGCAATGGCTTTTTATACATTTGAACATATACACATATTTGTTACCTTGTTATGGAAGTGCAGGCATTCTACAGAAGATTGCTGCCAGCAACACTGCAACATAGCAGGGAGATGAAGTGAAAAATGCTGTACTGGCATTTGTGTGTTCATAGCTTTCCAGTTAGGGGACAAAACAGGACTGGCAGTGGTGCAACATATGTGCATGTATAATATGGTAAAAGGCTCAAAGAAATACTAAGAATTGACAGGTTCAGGGTCAGGCTGGCACATTGGGGGCCCACCAGGACTGCAAGGCTAAGGGCCCCACCCTCCAAACTCCTTCCCACGATAGTCGCTCTGCATGCATGTGCAAAAGTCCTGACACTGTCGGGCCTGCTGAATGGGGAGCAGGTCTGGGCCGGTGGGGGCTGATAAGGGTTGGGGCCCACCGGGCTTTCTCCCGGTATCCCGCCCTGGACAGGTTTGGCAATAATCTTTGATTATTCTAGTTAACTTATTCAAGTTATTCTTACGATTATTCAAGTTAAAGTGGTGTTTGGTACTATGTAGAGAGTGCTATTCTGAGACGATTTGCAGCTGGTTTTCATGTTTAATTATTTGCGTTTTATTAATATTATATTTATTAATTAGCTTGTTTTCCAGCAGCTCTCCTGTTTGCAATTTCAGCAACCATGCACTGATTTGAATAAAAGACCGGAATATAAATAGGAGAGACCCTGTATAGAAAGATCAGTAATAAAAAGTAGCAATAACAATACATTTGTAGCCTTACAGAGCATTTGTTTTTGTTTTTTTTAAATGGGTTCAGTGACCTCAATTGAAAGCTGGAAAGAGTTTGAAGAAGACAAATCATTTGCAAACTGTGAAAAAGAAAAAATGAAGTTGACTTTGTAAGTTTCTTAGGACTGGCTATTCTATAACATATTAAAATTTAACTTAAAGGGATACTGTCATGGAAAAACATGTTTTTCAAAACATCAGTTAATAGTGCTACTCTAGCAGACTTCTGCACTAAAATCCATTTCTCAAAAGAGCAAACAATTTTTTTTGTATTCAATATTGAAATCTGACATGGGGCTAGACATTTTGTCAATTTCCCAGCTGTCCATTGTCATGTGACTTGTGCCAGCACTTTAAGAGGGAACTGCTTTCTGGCAGGCCGTTGTTTTTCCTTCTCAATGTAACGGAAGGAGTCGCAGTGGGACATAGGTTTTTAATATTGAGTTCTGTTCTTAGATCTACCAGGCAGCTGTTATCTTGTGTTAGGGAGCTGTTATCTGGTTACCTTCCCATTGTTCTGCTGCTGGGGGGGGTGATATCACTCCAGCTTGCAGTACAGCAGTAAAGAGTGACTGAAGTTTATCAGAGCACAAGTCACATGACTTGGGGCAGCTGGGAAATTGACAATATGTCTAGCCCCATGTAAGATTTGTAGGGATGCATCAAATCCACTATTTTGAATTTGGCCGAACCCCTAAATCCATCTAGAAAGATTCGGCCGAATACTGAACCAAATCTGAACCCTAATTTGCATATGCAAATTAGGGGTGGGAAGGGGAAAACATGTTTTACTTCCTTGTTTTGTGACAAAAAGTCGTGCAATTTCCCTCCATGTCCATAATTTGCATATGCAAGTTAAGGTGGCCATACACGAAGAGATCCGCTCGTTTGGCGATGTTGCCAAACGAGCGGATCTCTCCCCGATATGCCCACCTTGAGGTGGGCGATATTGGGCTGATCCGATCGTGGGCCCTAGGGCCCAACGTTCGGATCAGTACGGGCGGTCGGATCGCGGGACCGCATCAACGAACAGATGCGGCCGCGATCCGACGGGATTTTTAATCCTGCCCGATCGACATCTGGCCGACTTTCGGCCAGATATCGATCGGGAAAGCCCGTCGGAGGGCCCCCCACACGGGCAGATAAGCTGCCGACACAGTCTGTCGGCAGCTTTTATCTGCCCGTGTATAGCCACCTTTAGGGTTCGGATTTGGTTCGGCTGGGCAGAAGGATTTGGCCGAATCCGAATCCTGCTGAAAAACCCTGAATCCCGAACCGAATCCTGGATTCAGTGCATCCCTAATTTATTGTGTGGATGCACAATAAACAATAATTAGCAGGTACCCCGCTTTCTGTCTTTGATTCTCATATCTTACAAGTGAACTAAAACCACAAAGCAGTATCCAAGACTATATAGAACAAGAGAAAATATTGTAGAGATAATTCTTAGAAACCGAGAGAAAATCAGTAAAATGGGGTGAAGAAAATGAAAAATATCATGAGTGGTATCTTCAAGTACTTCATACTTGGAATTCATCACACATATAGCAGATACAGCATATCCCAGTTTGGTCTTCTTTTACTTCTTTTTCTTTTGTTGCACAAAGTTTATCTAAAGTGCTTTATATTGACTATTCACACGGTTGATAAATATCCAAAAACAAACACTTTTGGCCACAGTCTGGCACATCGGTATTCTTTATACTGACAGACACACCTGTTAAAGGGCATGTAAATGTAAAAAAATAAAATCCAGTTTTTACTTTCTTTAATGAACAACAAACCTCCAATATGTCGATTGTTTTTATAACAAACTTGACTGTATGCAGTGAAATTATCCCTTCATTTACTGCTGTGGTGAAATTATCTCTTCATTTACTGCTGTGGATAGGAATTGTCAGATGGTCCCTAACTGCTCTGCAGGGAAACAATCATACTTATGAACAGCAGGGGGAGGCCCCATCTTACTTCCCTGCCATGTAGAACTCCAGAAGCTTTGTTTGTTTCCCAGTAGAGCAGTTGGCGACTGTGTAGAGATTTGTATTGGATTTTATTTTTGCCTTTACATCCCCTTTACTGTTTCCAGCTCCAGCTGAAGGGACAAAGATCATGGAGCCAGAATTAAACAGATAAACTGGGATTCTATTTGGAGGATTATTTTGCTGCAGCCACAGGTTCTGCAGAGTTGGAGAAAGTTTGTATTAAACAATACAAAAACTATAAAATCCACATTAGATTACATGACAACACAGGACCCAGTGCAGTCTGTATATTCTGATTATTAATCAGTCTTGCTGTATAGGCTTCTGGCAGATATTATTTGACTTGGGCTCTTTTGATCATTTATGACGATCCCTAAGCTTAGCCAGATCACACTGAGCATGTGCACAGTCTTGGTCTTGCAAAGATGTATAACAAAGTTACAAGATGACAGCCCCCTGTGGCCAACTTTGAAAGTATAAATCATTTGTTTGAATGGGCTTGTGGTGCAGTAAGTTCAGGTTTATATTTAGTATACAACATACAGCATTTCTAGCCTGATTCTATTTTACACTTTACTTCCCCTTGTAGTGCAGATTTTTAGCACACACCGTGCTATGGAAGGGTTAAACCCACTGCGTTTCAAAGAGGAATGGAAAAGGCGACGGGTACAGGAGACACGTCCTCTCTGATCAGGATGGAGTGACATCATGGTACGACAAGTGAACTGTAAGGATATTCGATTTTTCTATGGGATGGTAACTCCCATAGAGCAGTCAGTAAACAGACTGGAGAGTCGCCCTATGCTGTCTCCCCTGCACAATGCCATTAGCACTGTCACACCCAGGGGCCCATCCCTTTTCCATGCATCTGCGTCACACCTGTGCTTAAGGGATTCATGGTAGGCTTGCATATTATGGGATTAGCTCCAGCCCAACGTTTCTGTTATACACACACAACATTGCTTTGCTTTGGCACAGGGAGGCCAGGTCACGTCGTTAAAAAAATATACCAAAATATTATCTTATGTGCGTGTGGGATTATGAGATCCTGTGCTAAATCTACCACTGATCTCTAAAGGTGTTTTTAGCTCAGGCTGCTGGTATTGCCAGCAATAAAAATAATGCTTTATACCAAGTTATTAATAAGGAAGCAAGCCCAGGTGCAATTTAATTGGCTACAGAGAGGGGTAGAGGGTAAGCAACTAGATTTTAGCTTTTCTTCTCCATTAATATCCAGCTTTGCTCTAGGCAAATCCCCTCACCTGCCGTCTCCTCCCTGACTGGCACATTACTCCCTTAGCAAATGCACTTAGGAAGTAAGGGGGCTCAAGGCCAAATGTTAAGTACAAGAAGACTTCATTAATAGAGATATCAATAAACAGATGATACAAAAATCCATTCCTCACTGTTCTTCTTCAGCTACCCCCCTAAAGATGGTTCTGCCCTTAGATCCTGCCTGGTGGCAAATTGAGGGTTAATCCAAATTGCATATATATATTTATATTGTGTATATATATATATATATATATATATATATATAGAATCCAATGGATCAGATCTATCAACCTATCCATCTATATCTATCTACCTATCTATCTGTCTGTATGTCTATCATCTAACTATTTATCTATATATTTATTATTTATTATTTATCCATCTATATATATATATATATATATATATTATCTATCATCTATCTGTCCAGGGTCAGACTGGGATAGATGTCCAGGGCCCCCTTGAGCCGCGGCCCCTCCTGCTGCACCTCACCACGCTGTGCGCTCCCTTCCTTGTGTTCCACGCCAGTGTTGCACTGGATCGCATGCGCAGATGGTGCAGCGCTTGCGCACATGCACAGACAGCGCGTCGCTTCGGCTCTTATTTTTTTTAATTCCACGATTTGGTGGTCTGGCCCGGCGGGGGACCATGAGGGTCAGGGTCCACCAGGTGTTTTCCTGGTGTCCCGCAGGGCCAGTCCGACCCTGTATCTGTCTGTCTATCTATCTATATATTATCTATCTATCATCTGTCTGTCTATCCATCCATCCATCCATCTATCTATCTATTATCTATCTATCTATCAATCTATCATATATCTATCATCTATCTATCTATCTATCTATCAACTCTCTATCTATCCATCTATCTATCAATCTATCATCTATCTATCTATCTATCTATCTATAATCTATCTATCCATCTATCTATCCATCTATCTATCAATCTATTATCTATCTATCAATCTATTATCTATCTATCTATCATCTATCTATCTATCTATCTATCTATCAATCTATCATCTATCTATCCATCTATCTATCAATCTATCATCTATCTATCCAACTATCTATCTATCTATCATCTATCTATCCATCTATCTATCAATCTATTATCTATCTATCTATCTATCTATCTATCAATCTATCATCTATCTATCTATCTATCTATCATGTATCTATCTCTCTATCTATATATCAATCTATCTCTCTATCTATCTATTATCTATCTATCTATCAATCTATCATCTATCCATCTATCTATCTATCAATCTATCAATCTATCATCTATCTATCTATCATCTATCTATCTATCTATCTATCATCTATCTCTCTATCTATCTATTATCTATCTATCTATCAATCTATCATATATGTATCTATCTATCAATCTATCTATCATCTATCTCTCTATCTATCTATCTATCAATCTATCTATCATCTATCTATCATCTATCTATCTATCATCTATCTATCTCTCTATCTATCTATCATCTATCTCTCTATTTATCTATTATCTATCTATCTATCTATCTATCAATCTATCATATATCTATCTATCTATCAATCTATCTATCATCTATCTCTCTA
>CM044437.1:14417291-14444311 GCA_024363595.1 Xenopus borealis | reverse complement strand
ATCTATCTATCAATCAATCTATCATCTATCTATCATCTATCTATCTATCTATCTATCTATTATCTATCTATCTATCAATCTATCATCTATCTATCTATCTATCTATCTATTATCTACCATCTATCTCTCTATCTATCTATTATCTATCTATCTATCAATCTATTATCTATCTATCTATCAATCTATCTATCATCTATCTATCAATCTATTATCTATCAATCAATCAATCAATCTATCTATCTATCATCTATATCTATCTATCTATCATCTATCTATCTATCATCTATATCTATCTATCTATCTATCTATCTATCAATCAATCTATTATCTGTCTATCAATCTATCTATCATCTATCTATCAATCTATTATCTATCTATCAATCTATCTATCTATCTATCTATCTATCATCTATATCTATCTATCTATCTATCTATCTATCTATCTATCAATCTATCATCTATCTATCTATCTATCATCTATATCTATCTATCTATCTATCTATCTATCTATCTATCTATCAATCAATCTATTATCTATCTATCTATCTATCTATCTATCTATCTAGCTATTATCTATCTATCTATCTATCAATCTATCATCTATCTATCTATCTATTATCTATCAATCTATCTATCTATCTATCTATCTATCTATCAATCTATCATCTATCTATCTATCTATTATCTATCTATCTATCTATCTATCAATCTATCATCTATCTATCTATCATCTATCTATCTATCCATCTATCTATCTATCATCTATCATCTATCTATCTATCTATCTATCTATCTATCTATCTATCTATCTATCTATCAATCAATCTATTATCTGTCTATCAATCTATCTATCATCTATCTATCAATCTATTATCTATCTATCAATCTATCTATCTATCTATCTATCTATCATCTATATCTATCTATCTATCTATCTATCTATCTATCTATCAATCTATCATCTATCTATCTATCTATCATCTATATCTATCTATCTATCTATCTATCTATCTATCTATCTATCAATCAATCTATTATCTATCTATCTATCTATCTATCTATCTATCTAGCTATTATCTATCTATCTATCTATCAATCTATCATCTATCTATCTATCTATTATCTATCAATCTATCTATCTATCTATCTATCTATCTATCAATCTATCATCTATCTATCTATCTATTATCTATCTATCTATCTATCTATCAATCTATCATCTATCTATCTATCATCTATCTATCTATCCATCTATCTATCTATCATCTATCATCTATCTATCTATCTATCTATCTATCTATCTATCTATCATCTATCTATCAATCTATCAGCTATCTATCTATCTATCATCTATCTATCTATCTATCATCTATCTATCAATCTATCATCTATCTATCTATCTATCTATCTATCATCTATCTATCTATCTATCTATCTATCTATCTATCTATCTATCAATCTTTCAGCTATCTATCTATCTATCATCTATCTATCTATCTATCTATCATCTATCTATCTATCAATCATCTATCGAATGCTTATCGAATAGTTTTAGGCTATTTTTTCCTCGATATTCGATTTCTCAATGAAATCGTACGATTGAATACCGATCGTTCAATTTCACGAAAAAAACTTACTTGTTCCTTCGAGCACTTGAAAAATTAATACGATTCGAACGATCGAGGTGTTCGATCGTACGAACGGTATTCGAGCAGGTGTTTTTAAAAGAAGCCTATGGGGGGATTCCCATAGGCTTCTATTGCTATTCGGTAGGTTCAATCTGGGGAAGTAGGCATTCGAATAAATTTTAAAGTTAAAGTCCTTCGATCATCGAATGGTCGAATGATTGAATATCCAATCATTCGATCTATTCGACCATGCGAATTTTCGGTATTAGATGATCGTAGTGGCCAAATTTGCATATTCGATCCTCCGAAAAAATCGTACGATCGGAATTCGATCTCTTCACGTGAATTTTGTAAATTTGCCCCTAAATGACAACATGAAAAAAGATCTCAAGGTCTCAAAATGTGCAGAGTGGATCGTCACCCTAATGGCACAGTCTTAGTTGACATCTGTTATCTGCAGCACACAACCCTGATGTGAAGCACTGTATGACAATGAATATAAGGTGGTTGCCAAGTTTTTTTTTTTTTTTTTAATCTTAAAGGAGAACTAAACCCAAAAAATGAATATGGCTAAAAATGCCTTATTCTATATAATGAATTTTTTGCACCAGCCTAAAGTTTCAGCTTGTCTTCAAAAATTTACAGGGGGTCACCATCTTGGAAAGTGTCTGTGACTCTCACATGCTCAGTGGGCTCTGAGCAGCTGTTGAGAAGCTAAGCTTAGGGGTCGTCACTAAGCTGATGCTACAGTACTGTTTATTAAATTGTGGTGCTAATTGCACTGGTTTCTGTGCTGCCATGTAGTAATCATATGTATTAATGACTAATCAGCCTTATATTGTGACTATATTTCTATGACACTATGTGTACTGTATATTGTGAGTGGGTCCCTAAGCTCAGTAAGTGACAGCAGCACAGAGCATGTGAATCAGTGAATCAGAAAAGAAGATGGGGAGCTACTGGGGCATCTACTGGGGAGACACAGATCTTTACTGCTAAAGGGCTGTGGTTGCCTTGGGCTGGTACACAAGCACAAAACATCATGTACAACATTTATACCTACTTCTTTAGTTAGGCTTTAGTTCTCCTTTAATGTAACAATGTAAATATAGGGGTTAGTTACATGACCAAGGGCAATAGTCACAGTGCCCATCTCTGCTTCTTGCACCCTAAGGAGCAGCTCCATGTTCTTTGTATCCCGATAAGCCAATCCAACACTGTGGGGGGTTATTTACTAAAATCTGAATTTATCTCATATCTCACAACCAAACTCCCATGCTTGATTTGACCTCATTTATTAATAAAATAATGCAAATTAATTGGATTATGATTGATTGACAATCATTTGAAACCCCAATTTATTCGGGGTTGTTTCCTAAATGGCTGGATTATTTTTTGCCTGAAAACCTAGAAAAAGTCAGATTTTTGGGCGAAACCCTGCACATACCACAAAAACAGGTCTGAGATGGTGGATTAAGGCTTTTTGCTGAAAATGTGAGGGTTTTTTTCCACTAAAAATTAAAGTTTTTGCCCCACAAAGCCCGATCAGATAAATTCTATGTTTAGTAAATAACCCCCTGTATATAGTATCAAATCTGCATTCCTAGTGTCCCTAATAGAGAAAAGCTGAACTTTTCTCCATTTGAGTCACTCATATTTGCACGAAAATGTCGATAGACAACATTCCCTTTAAAATGCGGCCGGTTTAATTTAGCTCGCTCACAAGAGACGTTGAAGCCTGCTTGGCTTTTCCCAAGATGCTGAAGCTGCAGTCCTGTCTGTAATTATTTGTTATGCCCTTCTTTCAGTCATAGGAATACTGAAGCCCTAAGGCAGGAATCAGAGGCCCAGACTAATCAGCTTTCTCACAATTAATAGCTCATTTCTGTTGCCTCGACTGGACCTAAGAGCGTCATATAATGGGCTCCTCCACCTGAAACGGTCTATATTTAGACTTTTTCGTTAACTTTTTCAGAGTTGGAGGCACTTTGATGCTACGTGATGTTTTTATAACCCCCATGTGCCTTTATATTCAGCAATGTAGCCAGTACAGGTATGGGATCTGTTATCCAGAATGCTCGGGACCAGGGGCTTTCCCAGGGTCGGACTGAAGATTAGGGGGGCCCACCGGGTTAATAACATCCGGGGCCCCCTGTGCGCACATGCGTAAACGTTGATGCGCATGCAGGGGCGCTCAGCCAATGAGGCGAGTTGAGGCACTCGTAGGGTTGCCACCTGTCCGGTTTTGAACCGGACAGCCCGGTATTTTGAAGGGCTGCCCGGTTCAATGCTTCCTGCCCGGTTTTCCAAATAAGGAAAACCGGGCGGGATTAGCTTGATTGACGCCGCGATCGGCCAATCGGCGATCGCGGTGTCATAGCCCCGCCCCGTGACGTCACGGGACCGCCCCCTGACATCACGGGACCGCCCCGTGATGTCACAGGACCGCCCCCCCGTCCGGCTTGAGCCACAGGGAAAGGTGGCAACCCTAGGCACTCGCCTCAGGCGGCAGCGCCCCCCCCCTAGTTACCAGGGGCGGCAAAAATGTCGCTCCTGGTAACTAAGAGCCGAATTTCTGGTTTTCAACATGGAAATTCAGCTCTTCTAGTGCAGAGCGCTCACTTGCACGCTCTTCACTAGCGCCGTGAACCCCCACCCCTGTCCGCCGCTCACTTTTGAGCGTCGTGGGGAAGGGGGGGGGGGCGCTGAGCGCAGGATCACCCCTGTGCGATGCACGAGCGCTGGCTCATGGAGTGTGTGCACAAACACTGGTGCGCATGTGTGAACGCCTGTGCGCATGCGTTACTGGTGCCGCAATTCATTTGATTTGGGGGAGGGGTGCTCAGGACCAGAGGCTTTGCCAGTGTCAGACTGGACATGGCGGGGCCCACTGAGTTAATAACCTCTGGGGGCCCCTGATGAGCATGTGCGAGTCCCGATGCGCATACACTACCAGCACTGCAATTCAATTGATATGGGGGGCCCAGAGATTGGGGGAAGGGGGGCTGGCCCAGTCTGACGCTAAGCTTTCCAGATAACGGATCTTTCCGTAATTTGGATACCTTAAACCTACTAGAAAATCATTTAAACATTAAATAAACTCAATTGGCTGGTTTTCCTTCCAATAAGGATTAATTATATCTTAATTGGGATCAAGTACAAGCTACTGTTTTATTATTACAGAGAAAAAGGAAATCAATTGCATGAATTTGGATTCTATGGAGTCTATGGGAGACAACCTTTCTGTAATTCAGAGCTTTCTGGATAACAGGTTTCCGGATAACTGATTCCATACCTGTATGTTTGCATTATAGTTCCAGAGTGATATAGCTATATTTCCTATACGGCATTGTGCATAGTGCTGCATTTAGCAAGCTCAGTATCAGTACCCCTCAACGATACAGTATCCTTCCTATGATAAAGCATGTCTTCTGTCACATTGTTGCTATGTTACAGCATGTCCTCGGAGTCTGTGCTACCTATTTATCACAGCATGACTGCCCCGTATAATGGGTCAGACTTAGTCATGTAGCATTCAGCTCCTTATGGTGCCTCGGTTTCTTCATGATACTGTAAATCCATGTTCTTATTTTCATAGGTGTATTGCTACTAACCCAGTCTAATCATTGCCTGGAGCCTGATTTTTAAAAGCCACGAGGGATTATTTGCTTTGAGTAATCACACGTGATAAATTAACAGGCACACTTCCAACACCAGGGCACTATTATCATCATCATCATTAGGGCTGGGGCAGACAGGGAGTTTCCTCACGAAGTAACTTCGGGCGATTCTGGAAATCGCCCCGCTGCGTGTGGATTAGCGCTGGCGCTTTTTCATTTTAACAGGCGGCGGACAGGGAGACGGAAGTTCGGAGAGATTGTCGCCATCAATTAATCGCCAGGCGACAGAATCTCCCTGAATCTCCCTGTCCTAAAATTTCCCATGACCAAAAAGCAAGGTGGCATTACTCATATAAAGTTATATTAAGGGTTAGGGCACAGTGGGTGATTTGGGGAGATTGAGTCACGTGGCGTCTAATCGCCTCGACTTTGCGGCACCCAATCTCCCATATCACCTTCCCTCAGTCTGCGCCTGGCATAACTGAAAAATCGCCTGCGCTAATCACACACGCCGATTCGTTTTCCAAAGTCGCTGAAGATGCCTCACAAGGAAACTTCGGGGGACTTCAGAAAACAAATCAATCTGTGGTTTTCATTCATTATTATTATATAGGAGAGGGTCGAAGTGTTAAAAAGCAGCAATAACTAAACATTTGCAGCCTCACAGAGCTTCTGTTTTTAGATGGGGGTCTGCGACCCCCTCCCCCCCCCCATTTGAAAGTTGGAAAGTGTCAGAAGAAGAAGACAAATAAATAAAATACTATCAAAAAAAATTATGAAGAACAAATGAAAAGTTGCTTAGAACTGACCATTCTATAACATACTGAAAGTTAACTTAAAGGGCCAGTAACAATTTGTTTTTTATTCGTTTGTATAGCACGAAAAAAAAACACAAAGACATATTAAACTTTAAAATCTTTATTAAGAAATAACCAAAACTCCACTTCTGTTCAGGCCCGGACTGGCAATCTGTGGGTTTTAGCAAATGCTAGATGGGCTGCTATAAGGTCCCATAGAAAGAACATCCCCTATTTCTGATTTTCTCAGATTCACTTTCATCTGGTATGGTGCCTATGGATTGGAGGAAAGCTGATGTCATCCCAATATTTAAAAAGGGATTACGATCTCAGCCTGGCAATTATAGGCCAGTAAGTTTGACATCTGTGGTGGGCAAATTATTTGAAGGCTTGTTAAGGGATCACATTCAAAATTTTGTCCTATGGAATGGCATTATGAGCAGCAATCAGCATGGCTTTATGAAGGATAGGTCATGTCAGACAAATTTGATTGCTTTTTATGATGAGGTAAGTAAGATGCTGGACAGTGGGGGGGCAGTAGATGTGATATATTTGGATTTTGCCAAAGCGTTTGATACCATGCCCCACAAACGACTGCTTTCTAAACTAAGGTCTGTTGGGCTTAATGAAGTCGTTTGCACATGGATAAGGGAACTGGCTACAGGATCGGGTACAGAGGGTGGTTGTTAATGGTACATTCTCTACTTGGAGTAAGGTTCTTAGTGGGGTCCCTCAGGGCTCGGTGTTGGGTCCACTTTTATTTAACTTGTTCATTAATGACTTAGGGGAGGGTGTTGTAAGTAATGTATCAGTGTTTGCAGATGACACAAAACTATCCAGCCCAATTAATTCCATCCAGGATGTGGCACTTGCAACAGGATCTTGACAAACTGTCAATCTGGGCAGCTAAGTGGCAAATGAGATTCAATATTGATAAATGTAAAGTCATGCACCTGGGATGTAAAAATATTCAAGCCACTTATACCCTTAATGGGACTGCACTAGGCAAATCCATTATGGAAAAGGACCTTGGAGTCCTTGTAGATGATAAACTTGGCTGTAGCAAGCAATGCCAGTCAGCAGCATCAAGGGCCAATAAGGTCTTGAGCTGTATTAAAAGGGGCATAGAGTCACGGGAGGAGGGGGTCATTCTTCCACTTTATAGAGCACTTGTAAGGCCACATCTAGAATATGCTGTACAGTTTTGGTCTCCATCACTCAAACATGACATTATTGTATTAGAGAGGGTACAAAGAAGGTCAACTAAGCTGGTAAGAGGTATGGAAAACCTTAGCTATAAGGAAAGACTGGCCAAATTGGGGATGTTCACGCTGGAGAAGAGGCGCTTAAGGGGTGATATGATAACTATATAATAATAACATATAATAATCTCTCTAATGCTTTATTCACCAGTAGGTCTTTCCAGATGACACGAGGTCACCCATTCGGTTTGGAAGAAAAGAGGTTCCACCTAAATATTCGGAAGGGGTTTGTTACAGTGAGAGCTGTGAAGATGTGGAATTCTCTCCCTGAATCAGTTGTACAAGCTGATATATTAGATTAGCTTTAAGAAGGGGTTGGATGGCTTTTTAGCAAGTGAGGGAATACAGGGTTATGGAAGATAGCTCATTATACAAGTTGATCCAGGGACTAGTCCGATTGCCTTTTTGGAGTCAGGAAGGAATTTTTTCCCCCTCTGAGGCAAATTGGAGAGGCTTAGGATGGGGTTTTTTGTCTTCCTCTGGATCAACTAGCAGTTAGGCAGTTAAAATAAAAAAAAAAAAGTTGAACTTGATGGACGCGAGTCTTTTTTCAGCCTAACTTACTATGTTACTATGTAAAGTCAGTTTTGTGTTCCTGAAATGCCAGGGCCTATTTTCATTCTCAGTCCAGACCTGCTTCTGTTCCTCTTCATTAAAGGTGACAGGGTGATGATCCATCATGCGGCACTCAATTTCTCCTCCTTGGCTATCTCCTATAAGGAAGGCAGGGAGAAGAAATCGAGCACCACACTATGTATCGCCCTGACTCATTTTGTGAAGAAGAGCGCAAGTGGAGTTTTGGTAAGTTATATCTTGATAAAGACTTCGTGATTTTTAAAGTTTAATATCTTTGTGTTTTTTCATGCTATACAAACACATTTTTGATGTTACTGGCCCTTTAAAGGGGAACCAACCCTTTAATATACTTCCAACTGTCCTATTTTTAGAGGGACAGTCCCTCTTTTGACAGTTCAACCCACAGTCCCTCATTTGCACTAGAAAGTCCCGTTTTTCTCTGCACTGAACAGCAGAAAAATAAACGTTTCTAACTTAATTGGCTTTTGGCAGAGAACCCAGAACAGCCACAGTAGCAGATAAGATACTTTTGTAACCATTTCTAGTTAAGCAAATAAGTAATTGTAACAATATAAGAGAACAGGTCCCTTGGGGAAAGTAAGACTCACAGCTTAAAGGGCAATTCATAACCTGACAAATTTTGTAAAATAAACATGGTAATTAGGAGGTGTGGTCATAAAAATGGGTGTGGTCAAAACTAAGCACAGCAATTTTTTTGTCCCTCTTTTTATTTCCAAAATGCTGGGAGGTATGCTTTTAACTCATTCTCAGCATGAAGAAGTAGGACATTAAAGGGGCTGTTCACCTTTACTTTAACTTTTAGTATAATGTAGAGAGATATTCTGAGACAATTTGCAATTGGTTTTCATTTTTTATTACTTGCAGTTATGAATTATTTAGCTTTTTATTCAACAGCTCTCCAGTTTCCAGTTTCAGCCATCTGGTTGCCAGGCTTCAAATTACCCTAGCAACCATGCATTGATTTGAATAAGAGACTGGAAAAGGAAAGAGGCCACAAAGCAACTTCGTGCGATTTAGGAAATTGCCGCGACACGTGTGCATTGGCGCTGGCGCTTTTTAATTTAAACAGGCGGCGGACAGGAGAAGGCAGTTCGGGGAGATTGTCACCTCGATTAATCGCCAGGCGACAGAATCTCCCTGAATGTCCCTGTCTGCACCCAGCCTAACTGATAGGGTTGCCACCTGGCCGGTATTTTACCGGCCTAGCCGGTAAAACACCTGCCAAGTCCGGGGCTGGTATTACAAATTTACCGGCAATGTAGCTGCCGGTAAATTTGTAATACCTTACCTTTTCTTCCCCTTCTTGAAGGCTCTGATTCGTCACGACCCAAAACGACATTGTCCCGCCCCCTTTTACGTCCCATGCCGCTGGTCACGCCCCAAAATGCCATTGCCCAGTCCCTTTTGATGTAACACGCCACCCCTTTCTTGGCCCCGCCCCCACCGGCAGGTAAAACATTTAAACAAAAGGTGGCAACCCTACTAACAGAGCATTTTTTTCAGATGGGGTCATTATTTGACAACTGGGAAAAGTCAGAAGAAAAGTGTAATTAATTCAAAAACTATATTAAAAAAAAATGAGAACCAACTGAAAAGTTGCTTAGAATTGGACATTCTATAACATACTAAAAAAGGCGCAAAACTCCCTCCCCCTTCCATCGAGTAGGCATCCCCGCCCCCCGGACAAATGCCCCTTACTCAGGGGGTGTCCAACCTTTTGGCTTTCCTGGGCCACATTGGAAAAAGGAAAATTGTCTGGGGAGCACAAGAGACACACAAACACTATTTTGTAAAAAAAACTCTTTTTATTTACAGGTCCTGTCCAGTGGAGTTCACAGGCGCCATTTACCCCGTGCGGTCTTCCAAAAGTGACTTTCAGCCAGGACTGGACTGAGAATTAAAATAGGCCCTGGCATTTCAGGTACACAAGAGGCCCAATCAGCCCACATAGAGGCCCAAACAGTCCCCACCAGCCCACTAAATACTGACTTTCTATGGGACCTTATAGCAGCCCATCTGGCATTTGCCCTAACCCACATATTGCCAGTCCGGGCCTGCTTTCAGCCCATGCGCAGTAGATCCGCACCGGCAAAGAGGGGTTAGTAACAAGTTAGGGGCATTTGCCCGGGAGGTGGAGGTAGGACGGGGGGGAGGAGGGCCTACTCAGGGGAGGGAGTTTTGTGCCTAAGGGGTTGAATTCTCCTTGAAAGGTGGACCACCGTTTTAATGTAATAAGTGGTGCAACCCTGGCAGGTCCCATTTGGTGTAGCCCCTGGTGAAGCCCCCTGGCAATATCTATAGTGACTCTGCTCTCACTATACCTAAATGTGTACCTGTTTATTCTTCCAGAATGATTTGTTAACACAATGATTATGTCTGGAAGAGTTCTGGCAGTGATGGCAGTCTAAACTAAATAAACCATTATCCCTTTTTTAATTCTTGCCTCCCCACCCACCCCCATACTTGGAGCAGATCCTCAATACCAACAATACTGAAGATCAGGCCTGGGGTGTTTCTCCCAACAAAGGGTGCTGGCAGTTATTCAACGACAGGTAAATCATTGGCCTGACATCACAGAGGAAATCAGCAAAAACACAAACACACCTGTCACGCAGCTAAAAGAGAAGGTGAAAGGCGCATACAGCCTGTTTAAAACAATTATATATTTATTCTAATTCATTTTCCCACCTTACTTCCCAGCCATGCAGAACTCAAGAAGCTTTGTTTGTTTCATTGTAGAGCAGTCGGTGACTGTGTAGAGATTTGTATTGGATTTTGTTTTTGCCTTTACATCCCCTTTACTGTTTCCAACTCCAGCTGCAGGGACAAAGATCATGGAGCCAGATTTAAACAGATAAACTGGGATTCTATTTGGAGGATTATTGTGCTGCAGCCACTGGTTCTGCAGAGTTGGAGAAAGTTTGTATTAAAGGAACAGTAACGTCAAAAATTTTTACACAAAAATTCGTTAGAATAGAACGGAAAAAAAAACACCAACACAAATTAAAATTTAAAATAGCAAAGCCTTTATTAAGAAATAACTTACAGAATCTTCACTTCCTGTCCTATACAGAAAAGGTGAAAAGGCGACCATCCATGTTGCGGTGCTCCATTTCTTCTCCCTGGCTATTCATGGACAGCGTGTCCTCTGCCCAAATCTCCTTCTCCAGCTAGAAAGGCGATGACTGCGGGCTCCCTGTTGAAGTGAACCTGCCGACCCGACGAAGTCTGTACTGATCTGCGCTCCTTTCCACACAGCAGGCACCTGACATTGATCCCTTTCCCCTAGGGTCCCGCAAAATGTGCCTCCCCAACTGTGTATGTGCCATCCGTACTGCCTCTGCCTCTCTTTATCAGCACAGCATCCCTCCTCCTGCAGAGCCAAAGACATCTTCCTCTCCAGCTCACCGACTCCTTGTAGCTGCCTACAGCCTGCACCCCACGCTCAGCATCAGGACTGGACTGAGAATTAAAATAGGCCCTGGCATTTCAGGTACACAGAGGCCCAATCAGCTCACAAAGAGGCCCAAACAGCCCCCACCAGCCCACTAAATACTGACTTTCTATGGGACCTTATAGCAGCCCATCTGGCATTTGCCCTAACCCACAGATTGCCAGTCCGGGCCTGCTCAGCATGGCCCGGAACCGCAAGGAGAGGAACAGTACTTTCCAAAGCACAGGGCACCGCTCGCAAATTCCTTTTTGATCCGAGCCGACTCCAATTAAATGGCTAATGCGGAGGATTCAGGCAGAGAGCACGGGAAGATGGGAGTCCAAGCACCGACCCAATAAAGTCTCTTTACTGATCTGCGCTGCTTTCCACCCAGCAGGCACCCGACATTGATCCCTTTCCCCTAGGGTCCCACATAGTAGTAAAATGTGCCTCCCCCACTGTGACATACTTTACATGGGCCCAGAAATGATGTGGCTCCGTGTCACTGTTGGAACAAATCAGCCTGCGCCGTATATGTGCATGAAAGGAATCAATGCCGGGTGCCTGCTGTGTGGAAAGGAGCGCAGATCAGTACAGACTTCGTCGGGTCGGCTGGTTCACTTCAACAGGGAGTAGGGTTGCCACCTGGCCGGTATTTTACCGGCCTGGCCGGTATTTTTGATGTTTGATCCCAATGTTATTAATAGGAAAAAAAGATAAATATCTAGGAAGGCCGGTATTTTTTTCAAGAAAAGGTGGCAACCCTAACAGGGAGCCCGCAGTCATCGCCTTTCTAGCTGGAGAAGGAGATTTGGGCAGAGGACACGCTGTCCATGAATAGCCAGGGAGAAGAAAGGGAGCACCGCAACATGGATGGTCGCCTTTTCACCTTTTCTGTATAGGACAGGAAGTGAAGATTCTGTAAGTTATTTCTTAATAAAGGCTTTGCTATTTTAAATTTTAATTTGTGTTGGTGTTTTTTTTTTTTCGTTCTATTCTAACGAATTTTTGTGTAAAAATTTTTGATGTTACTGTTCCTTTAAACAATACAAAAACTATAAAATCCACATTAGATTACATGACAACACAGGACCCAGTGCAGTCTGTATATTCTGATTATTAATCAGTCTTGCTGTATCGGCTTCTGGCAGATATTATTTGACTTGTGCGGTTTTGATTATTTATGATGATCCCTAAGCTTAGCCCAGATCACACTGAGCATGTGCACAGTCTTGGTCTTGCAAAGATGTATAACAAAGTTACAAGATGACAGCCGCCTGTGGCCAACTTTGAAAGCATAAATCATTTGTTTGATTAGGCTTGTGGTGCAGTAAGTTCATGTTTATTTTTAGTTTACAAAATACAGCATTTCTAGCCTTATTCTATTCCATGTCCTTTAAGACATTCTTCATAGGCATCATGGACAATTTATATACAATTTATATATAACCACGAGGGGTGCTTTATTTATTGCTAAAGCTCCTACTCTCTATGAATTAAAGTGGTGGTTCAAACGTAAGCAACTTTTCCACTGGAATGCTGAAATTGCAACCTGGAGAGCTGCTAAATAAAAATCTAAATAACTTAAAAACAGCAAATATTTAAAAAAAATGGAAACCTATTGAAAATTGTTTTAGAATACAGGTATGGGATAAGTTATCTGGAAACCCACTATCCAGAGAGCTCCAAATTATGGAAAGGCTTTCTCCCATAGGCTCCATTATAATCGAATAATCCAAATTTTTATTTTGTTATTTTTTTTCCCTTTTTCTCTGCAAAAATAAAACAGTACATTTTACGTAATCCAAACTAAGATATAATGAATTTGTAATGGAAGCTCAACCAGCCTGTTGGGTTTATTTAATGTTTACTCAATTTTATAAATTGAGGTTTGTTTTCCATGCATAGAGCGGCAAAATATTTTGGCCACACCCCCAATTACCATGATAATTTTACAAATATGACTGCCCGCTTTAAATGGGCAGGGAGAGCTGTATGGCAGTCCCGACTAAGAGGATATAGAAAGTTGTAGTGCAACTGGCTTCCCCACACAGGTTACTAAACTACAACTCCCACACCAACACCTGGAGAGCTACAACCGTGGCCCAGGGATAGTGGGGAGAGACATGAACCTGCTCCTGGGACCCCTTTAAGTGACCCCTGTGAAAAGGTTGTTTGATCCCCAAAGGGGTCACGACCCCATAGGTTGAGAACCACTGGTATAAAGGTAACAGTAACATCAAAAAATAAAAGTGTTTTAAGGTAATAAAAATATAATACAGTGTTGCCCTATACTGGTAAAACTGATGTGTTTGCTTTAGAAACACTACTATTGTTTATATAAATAAGCTACTGTGTAGCAATGGGGGCAGTCATTTAAAGGAGAAAAGGCTCAGGTTACACAGCAGATAAGCTCTGTAGAACATAATGGTGTTTTCTGTTATCCACTATTTAACCTGTGCCAAATAGCCTTTTTTCAATTTCCCCCATTGCTACACAACATCTTGTTTATATGAATTATAGTAGTGTTTCTAAAGCAAACACATCAGTTTTACCAGTGTAAATAACTTTAAAACCAGTTTTTTTCTATATATATTTCTATATAGGGGAATGGCGCTTACAATGGAATTTTTGTTTTCTTATGCAAATACATATATTTTTGGCTCTGTATCCCTTTTAGGCTAAGGCCAGACGGGGAGATTCGGGGGAGATCCATCGCCTGGCGACTTCTCGCGGCAACGAATCTTCCCGAATAGCTAGATAGCGCTGCGCACCCGCTATGATTAAAGTCGCCTGCGCTTGTTCAGATGGAGCGGCTCGATTTTAAAAGTCGCTCAAAATTGCAATTTTTAAAATCACGCCACTCCATCTCAACAAGCACAAGCGACTTTAATCCTAGTGGGCGCGCAGCGCTATCTAGCTATTCGGGGAGATTCGGGGGAGATTCGTCGCCGCGAGAAGTCGCCAGGTGACGGATCTCCCCCGAATCTCCCCGTCTGGCCTTAGCCTTAATATTTTAAGTTATATGTTACTATTACGGAAAATGTAGAACAACGTTCTGCTTCTGCCTTGTCCTTAAATAATAAAGATAAGAAATGAAAATGCTATGCATGTTATGAATCTGGTGCTGTACAAATGACTGGAAAGATCTAACAAGCAACGTGGATGCACATAAATCCATTGTGAGCTGAGTGTTTACATTGAGTCAGTACTTTCGCACAAATGTCACAAATAAAGCAAAATAAACTTGCCTGGCATTGTTGTAAGATTTACCCTTGTGTAAAGAAAACCGGATTGATGGGTTGTATACTTTCTACTGTTTCATGAGGTCTGTGTACTGTATATGATAGGGTAATGTATGTAAATATTAACGAGTGTGATTGAGAACTAGTAAAAAGGGCAATCATTATTCAATCTGGCAGTGGCAGTTGAAAAGGAACCTCTTTGTAGGGCTACACTCAAAGCTGATTTTATCAACTGCAATTTGGTAAGGGCTCATGACATTGGATCAGGTCACACCTACCTCTTCCTCTCTCTCTCTTGCTGAAAGTCACTGTTTTGCTCTGTCCCTTGTTGCATTGCCCCCCCCCCAAACATTTAATGGCACAGTCCACCCCCCCAAAGTATTTCATGAAACACCATGGCCCCATGCATTTCTAGATCCTTCAGGCCTTGCATCTCCAGCCAGCTGCTGGAACAATATATATAATATGGGGGTGACCTCTCATTTCATAAGACAAGCACTTTTGAAGATGGTTTGCCCCTTTTCAGTGCCCTATGGATGTGGTACCCAATAAGCTTCATCAAGCTGATGTCGGCCAATGCTTCACTAGCATTTTTACTGATGTCCAGGGTGAGAAGCGGCTGGGTGGGCCAGATCAACAAGGCCGAGGAATCCTGTGTTGACCACAATAGGACAACCCCATCTAGTGGGCCTAAACTGGTGATGATGTTTTCTCAAAGACTATGTAGAAAGAGTTGGGGATCAACACAAAGAAAAGAAAATGTTTGGCTATTTGTTAGCCCTATGTGGCCCACTGGCAACCTACAGGAGGCTCTGTTTTGCAGTGCACATGGTTTGAATGCAACCAAACTTTGCCCCAAGCCAGGAATTAAAAAAATAAGCATCTGTTTTGGGGCCACTAGGAGCAACATTCAAGGGGCTGGGGAGCAACGTGTTGCTTGTGAGCTACTGGATGGGGATCACTGATGTAGAGGTTGTCTGCAAAGACATAACAGCACTTGCAGAGGTGGAACTATCGCGGAGCAAATCCATTGGCTGCAAGGAGATCCAATGAAGAACTGCAGATGGATGCTTTGCATGTCATGTGCATGCCAGGAGTGGGGATTCTGGGGTGCTTACATGTATTGATCCAAATATATATATAAGTATTTCTCTTCATGCAGATAATATAGAACATCCTCACTTAATTGTAGATAAAATGGATAACATCACCCAGTTTAAGTGATTAAAATTGTTCTGCATTAAAATGAAGCAGTGGAAATGATTAACACGTGGTTCCGTCTGGAGCCCTAGTCACCTTTAAATAAGGTCATAAAACATAAGCTGCTGCTGTAACAACATAAAGCCTGTCAAGCAAAGTTACCTCATTGTGGTATCACTGACTGCTTGGCTGAGCTGTGAAAAGTCAGCGATTATTGCTCCATTATGGAAAAGTCAATTCTGCTTGGTAGGGCAGTTCCAGATGAAGTTCTCAAGAATATAATATTTGATTGATTATATGACTGGAGTTGGTCAAATGAGAGGTGTGCCTTTAAGTGTCTCAGTTTCAGATGTAATGAGGTATGGTTTTGTGTGAAGTTGTACCAGACACACCCAGTGAGGGCTGTAGCTCTCATTTAAAGCTGATAACTATATCCAGATACACAGAAAATCTAATTTTCACTTTAACAGGTATAAGCGAGGTTGCTCTGTAGTTTAATATAGATGAGACCCACTTCTCCTAGTTTCCCATCTGGTGTAATCTGCTTGGATTTACACCTCAGCCAAGCAGATTTATTTGCCTAAGAGGTGTGTACAGTTCAGGGTTTATTTACAGGAGCAGCCATGCTGAATACTCCTACAATTAATCATTCACTGGGGGGAAGTATGTGTAACTGTGTCACTGCCAACCAGGGCCGGGCCAAGGTAGTTTGGCACCCTAGGCAAGGGGTTCAATCCACCCCTGTTATGTATGACCATTTCCCACCTATTCACTTTTTCTTAAATAAAGAAACCTTATAACATATTAATGAATCAAACTGTATGTGTGCCAGCCAGCAGCACCCAAAATATTGCTCCCAATCTGTACCTGTGTCAGCTTGCAGCCCAAATATTGTCCACAATCTGTGCCTGTGCCAGCAGCACCCAAAATATTGCCCCAAATCTGTACCTGTGCCACCAGCATTGCCCTCCAAGTCTGTACCTGTGCCACCAGCCATTGCCCCCAAGTCAGTATCTGTACCACCAGCCATTGATTCCCAAGTTTGTAACTGTGCCACCAGCATTGCCCCCTAAGTATGTACCTGTGCCACAAGTCTGTACCAGCCATTGCCCCCCAAGTCTGTACCTGTGCCACCAGCCTGTGCCAGAGCAGCAGCAAAAATATTGTCCTAGATCTGTGCCAGGCAAAGGGCAAGTACGAGGGAGGTGGGGACTGAAGTAGAGCAGAACCCGGCTGCTGCCGACAGGGGCAAAGTTAAAACTTAAAGAAATAAAAAAAAACATTATTTCCCTTCTAAAGTGCCCCCCCTATAACTGCACCCTAGGCGGCCGCCTACTCTGCCTACCCCTAGTTCCGGCCCTGCTGCCAACCTGGTACTTCTCTTGGCCTCAGTATAAGCTTGTGAGAACCATTGCTGTTTTTTATCTGATAAAACTCCTGCAAATGTTCTCTGTATCTCTTATCCTTTCAGTGTTGGCATTCGATTTCACTCTCGGAGTGTTGCTCCTGCCTGACTTTGAACATATATAGTGGTGGAATTGGATATTCTGTTTGTAGAATTGCTTCTTCCCTCTCGATGTCCCAGGACTCAACACAGCGTATGAATCTCAATGCACTTCTTCCTGTTAAACATGAGAAATTCTGCAAAAATAGAATTCTCTTTCATTTTGTTCTCTTTATTCCCATTCCAGGAACAGAGAAAGGACAAGAAGAGTCGGCTCTCTAATTTATTCCTTTTTTCACCTGCTTGGTGTTTATCATTTTTGTGCTCTCTTTTGTTTTCCCTCTGTTCTTGTTTAGCTTTTCTTTGTCCACCTTGTCTATCTAAGCATGAATTATTCTGAACAAGAATACAATACTCCATGTAATATTCCCTTTATATTTTCATACCCCTCCCTCATCGCGTCTCCTTTTTGCCCCTCTTTCAGCCATTGCTGATTTCAGTGCCTAATGATTTAACAGTATACCCATGAGGCCTATTGTTCTGGGGAAGGCTTTACAGCAGGACTGGACTGAGAATTAAAATAGGCCCTGGCATTTCAGGTACACAAGAGGCCCAAACAGCCCCCACCAGCCCACCAAACACTGACTTTATATGGGACCTTATAGCAGCCCCTCTGGCATTTGCCCTAACCCACAAATGGCCAGTCCGGGCCTGCTTTACGGGCACCTGCTAGGGGAAGGGATGGTGGCACCTACTGATAATTGAGATCTTGCTGCTTAAACCAACCCATCCACCCCTGGCCCAGAGCAGGTTCTAAAACAAGATGGGTAGAAAGTTTACAATAGCCTTTTTTCTCTTCTTCTCTCTTTGAAATTCCTATCAAGGGCATCTGTACCATTCCTGGCCAAGAAAAGTGCTCTAAGAAATACATAAACAGGGTACAAGGACATCAGAAGGTATCATTCAGGTTCTCCCCATCACATACATTATAGCTTTTGCAGGTAACCAAAGAGGACACGTTATTATAGGGAGAGAAGTAGCCTTACAGCAGGAGAATGAGCAGTGTTTTTTTCAGTAGATAGTGCTTCAATTGGCAATGGAGTAGGTTCCCCAGCTGGCCTAAGAACCACAGCTCTGTGGCACAAGATCAGTGGTTGCAAAACGTATTCAGCTCAAGGCTTGTCGAAGGTCCAACCTTTGGCTAGGATCCCTCTTAAAAGTCCAACTTCTGGTCAGAGACCTACTTAGCTCATGAAATGGCTACATATATAGGAATATATCAGTGCATCTGTCATAGTTTTTTACATACATAGTATCTCAAGTAGCAAACACAATTTTACCCCCAAATAACACCCTTACTGCCCTTCAAGCTGGACTTTCAGATTTATCTAAAATAGCAAATGGCCATCCTTTCCAATGCTCCATTTTCCCCAGGAGGGCCAGCCCCACAATTTGGGAACCACCGTCCTAGATGTTTCTCTTTTTTACGTTTAGTTGGTATTGTGGCCCTTCATAATCATTAAGCCATAAATGGAGAAAGAAAGACATTTTCAGAGTTCTGTGAGCTAATTGGGAAGTCTTAAATGAAGAACGGGAAAAAAGAGGATTATAATGGTTTTATGATTTTTATGAGCTGCTATATGTCTGTTCACCCTGAGCAATGCATAAATCTGATCAAGCACCAGTACACACTTTGACCTGAGCTGGAAACACCTCGGTACAATAAGATGGGGAATCCAGAAATACATTGGCATTGACTTAAGTCAAGAAAGGCATGGAATTATGGGGCAGATTTATTACATTTGTATTTTCAAATTTCAAAACTCTCAAATTCGAATTGTGAATTATCCAAACACAATTTGAATTTTTATCTAAATTTGAATTGGGAGATTTATCGAAACCTATACCCTGGGAATAATTTGAATTTGACTATTCACCACCTTAAACCTGCCGAGTTCGTGGGACATTCACTAAGATCCGAAAAATCGCTAGCGCAGGCTTCGCAAGCGTTCACTGTGCTTCGCCGCGCTTCGCCAGACGAATTTTCGCCTGCACTACGCAAATTCACTAAAGTGCGAATTTACGCTCTGGTCAGCGAACGGTAACGTATTTACGCTAGTGTTACTTCACTAGGCATAGCGCAATTACGCTAGCGAAGCCTAATTTGCATATGGCGCGAATTACAAAATATAATAGAAGTGTATGTTACAGCCACTACACATGCCCAGGAAACGGTGTTAGTGAATTTGCGAAGTTACGATTTGATGTCACGCTGGCGAATTTGCGCTAGCGTTAGACGCTTCGCGCTTTAGTGAATCTGCCCCTTCATGTGTAAGTCAATGGGAGAGGTCCATTGACCAATTTGAAGATGTTATTAGCCTTCCTGACATTTGTGTTTTTTTTGGATTCGATAAGAATTTGATTTGAGTTTTTGGTTCGGTAATATTCGTTTGAGTTTTTGATATTCGATTTTTTACTTAAATACTCCACCAATCAAATTTCGAGTATATTTAAATTTATTAGAGTTAAAAAAGACTTGCATGAATTAGAAATTCGACCCTTGATAAATTTGCCTCTAAGTGTGCAGTGTGTGTGGTCCAAGAAAGAAGGAAAGAGGAGGATATTAGACAGAAAAATAGGTGAATGTTGAAATGCAGAACAAATGCTGCTGAGGAACTGCATGCTGGGTATCTTTGGCCATGCTCTATGCAGTACACAGGAAGGGATACTCACAGTCTATCTACTACTACTACTCAAAGTCTATCTAGACTGAGCAGCATGTGTTGCTGGGTGGTCCAGCATAGATATGTATAGACTGTATAGTGAAAGCAAGGCCCCCTGGAACTGGGATGAGACTGGAGCTAACTTGCAGTATGACTCCTCACAAGACACTGGTTTTCATAGGTTAAGGGTAAGCTATGGCCGCTGTCCTTTAAAGTGGTCAAAAAAGAAAGAACCATAGGTCATAGGTGTGACGTGCAGGAAAAGTAAACTGGTGGGAGAGAAGTGACACTGGGTCTACTGCTTTGGAAAAATAGCCTAAAATGACCCTGTGCTCTGTGATCCTGAGCCCCGAAATGTGACAAAGTATCCAAACTGGAAGTTCAATAATAAGGAGGGACAGCAGAAGAGTCATTTATACTGTGGGTATCTGAAAAACCAATGTGTGCCTACAGTAATTTATAACCATGGGCCAGCCTAGCTAGAGGACTGTATCTGGCTCAAAAGTCATAAATGGGGTGGTGGTCTGGTCATACAGAGGCACCATACTTTGTTGGCCAAACAGTATTAGCTGTGATTGGCACCATTATAATTCATTGTCGGATTGGTCCCTATAATGGCCATCCTGGCCTGTCATGTGATTGACCCTTGTGGAAGCTGCCTTTGTGGTTGGCAGAATAAATCAAACCCTGTTCTGCATTTACAACAGGGGCTGTTCCCTTTCTGGCTTACAAAAGTGGCTGCAAAAAAAAGAGCTGCATTCTCCAAAGTTGTGTTGTTTGAGTCCTGCCTTATGTCCATGTCTTCTCACGGCAAGGTGTTGTGACACTAAGGGGAAGATTTACTATTGGTAGAATTTCCAATTGAAAAAAATTCGAAATTCAACCATGTGAATAGTGAGGGAAGTAAAATCCTTCAAATTCAAATATCGAATTCGAAGGATTTTACCTCTATTCGAATATTCGAACGATTGAATAGGAAAAAATTTCCCTATTCGATCACAAACAACTTTAAAACACCTAATTTTTTTTTTTACAGGGGAAGTACTTTGACCATTGAATATTCGAATACAATTAAATTCGAATATTCGAATTATTCGAATCGGTCGCATATTGAAAATTCGATGGTCGAATTTGCCTCATTTGTATACTCGAAATTCGAATCTTTTTGAAAATTCGATCGGATTTCGAATCCTTCATGTGAATTTGATAAATCTGCCCCTAAGTTTCCCAGAGATTTTCCGTGTGAGCGTGTAGCCGGCAGTTTTGCTTTGAGCAGAACATTTATGCATCCCAATTCTATTTATAGTTCCCTAAGTCTCCCCTTGGCTATCTTTGAGTCTCTTTTTTTCTATTTTTACATCCCATTATCTCCAGCCAGTCCCAATTCCCAAATCTATCTGCAATCTGTTTTTGCGATGTTTCCCTTGTTTTTTTCCGATGGATCTCAGAAGTTTAATTTTTTTTTTACCCATCTCCCTGTTCATGTGTCTTTTTCCTCAGTCTTTCTGGTCTTGCCATGCAATTTTGCCCAAATCATTAAGATACCTGTCTCACATCCCTTTCAACGGGATAAACTGATTAGATTTGCTCCTGTGTAGGAGGAATTTACATTTTCAAGTCGCAGTGGATTTCACTCACGCTCCAGCAATTATTTTCATCTTTCTCTGATAGATCATACAGTGTCCCCTACAATAAGCCATGATGGAGAGGGTCATTTGAACCGAAAAGAAAAACAGCCCCAAGGTTTGTAAGGAGAACACAGTGACAAGAAGGAGAGAGGAGCCCGGAGCCTCTGGAGACAGAAGGAGAGGAATCCGTTGATACGTCTCTGCATGGATATAATATACAACTAGCCTGAGCAGAGTTTGAACACCAGGAGCAATGGTTAGATTCAGTGCTTTCCCCACTTACAGCGTGATTCAATTTCAAATCAGAGTAATTCTTAATACTAATGGCACAAATGCATTGGCTTCTGCATTAATCTTCTTGAAGAATAGGTTTTATTTTCTAATTAGCAGTAGGTTCAGAAAGCGGATATGTCATTAGTAGTGTAAAGGCACTAATCCTCCCCACCCTGATAACAATCACTCTTGCTCCTAAAATAAATCCTGTGTATAAGCAAGAGGAATACTAATGGCCGGATGTGTATTTATACTTATTACCTGGTCAAGCCCTCCTCTCTTGCCCGCTGTTCATTTATCTATATGCTATCGATCGTATTACTTGGTTTGAAATCTTCATTACTTTTTATGTTGTTTCTGGAAACTCTAAAGCTGGACATACACTGCCAGATCCACTTATTTGGAGCAAATCTGGGCCTAATCTGGCACCCACATCAAATACAGAGGGGCCTACAAGCCAAAAAATCACCTTCAGCTGATTTTTAGCCACATATCAGGCAGGTTCATCAGTTGGCTCCACACAAGGGCCAACAAGTTGCTGACTCGAAATTGGAAGCCACATTCATTTTCACGGCAATCCATGACCCCTGCTTGGAGTGGAACATTGACATTGCCTGTCTCCCACTATTACCAATACCCGTTGTATCTAAAATGCTCTGGATCGGGTATTGCAGATACAGGGTCTTTCCATTTTTTGGATCTTGATACCTGAAGGAGCAAATTTACTAAAATTCACCCAAAAATCCATCGAATCCCCTCGAAATTCGATAAGCATTCAACTATGGAATGCTTATCGAATAGTTTTCAGGCTAATTTTTCCTCGATATTCGATTTCTCGATGAAATCGTACGATCGAATACCGATTGTTCAATTTCACGAAAAATTCTTACTTTTTCCTTCGAGCGCTCGAAAAATTTGTAAAATTCGAACGATCGAGGCGTTCGATTGTACGAATGGTATTCGAGCTGGTGTTTGTAAAAGAAGCCTATGGGGGATTCCCATAGGCTTCTATTAGTATTCGGTAGGTTCAATCTGGCGAAGTAGGCAGTCGAATACATTTTAAAGTTAAAGTCCTTTGATCATCGAATGATCGAATATCCGATCATTTGATCTATTCGATCATTTGAATTTTCGGTATTCGATGATCGAAGTGGCCAAATTTGCATATTCGATCCTCCGAAATAATCATACGATCGGTATTCGATCGAATTTGATCGAACTTCGATCTCTTCACGTGAATTTTGTAAATTTGCCCCTAAGGGTACTAGAAAATCATATAAAAATTAAATAAACCCAATAGGCTGGGTTTGCTTCCAATAAGGATTAATTATATCTTAGTTGGGATCAAGTACAAAAAACTGTTTTAATTCTATAGAGAAAAAGGAAATTGTTTTTAGAAAATATACATGGAAAGTTTTTTTTTTTTTTGTAATTCAGAGCTTTCTGGATATTCCAGATTACAGATCTCATACAAGTAGTTATAAGTGGCAAAATGTTTAGAGCTTAATTAATAAATACATAAAAACTCACCCACGTTCTTTTCACTCCTATGGAACTTTTAGAACCGTATTAATCAGGGGGTGAGAGTTAGAATTCACCAATTGATACATACTGTTCTAAAAATTCAGTAGGAGTGAATAGAACTTGGATGAGTTTTTATTTATTTATTAAGATCTAAACTCACATTTTTATAAGTCTGCTCTTTAGGGTTGAGGTAGACGGGCAGATTCGGGGAGATTTAGTCGCCTGGGAACTAATCGCCTCTTCTGCGGGGTGACAATCTCCCCAAACTGCCTTCTTCCTGCCTTCTGTCTGCTTGAATGAAGAATCACTTGCGCTGATATACTTGTGGCGCTTCAATTTCCTCATGATGCAACTTCGAGTGACTTCGGAAATCGAAGCACTGCAAGTGCATTAGCGCAGGCGATTCTTCATTCAAGCAGGCGGAAAGCAGACAGAAGGCAGTTCGGGGAGATTGTCGCCCCCAGAAGAGGCGACTAAATCTCCCAGAATCTGCCCGTCTGCCGCAACCCTCAGTGTATGTCTGTTGTTTCCTCGGGCTACAGGCAACCACAGTCATATGAACAGTAAAGTATAATAGTCTTTACTCTGAGCACTTTGTTTTCCAAAGTCACTCGAAGTTTGCTCATGAGGAAGGAAGGCTTTTGTGGAGATTACTCGCCCAAAGAAGAGGCGATTTGTCGCTGGGTGACTAAATCTCCCCGAATCTTTGCATGTAAAAGCTCTTATATGCAGATGTTTTGGTGTCTTTTTTGTGCATTTTAAGACACATTAGAGATGCAGAGTTCAGAAAAGATAGAAAACAATAGTGCAATTGATCCCATTAGTATCCACAAGCATTCTGGCCTTCCTCTTAGCAGTTGCTTCAAAAAGCAGCATTTTTATACATTGCTAGTGTTCACAAAAACACACTTTCTTGCAATAAAATCTACAGCACTCAGCACTGAATTGAAGAAAGGTCCATTCAAACGTCCATTTGTAAGAGCACAGGATCCAAACAGAGTCAGACCGGGCTCCCGAGCATCATGTGCCTTCCACTGGGTCACCTAGCAGTAAGGTAAGTTTGTTTGGACAAAAAAGTTGACCTTGGCGTTCATGTTTTTTTTTTTCAACATCAGCTACTATAAGATTAAAGGGGTCATTTACTATAACCCTGCACAGAGCACCGATATCATTTTATTCTTGTGGCACGCACATAGGGTTGCCACATTTTCTTTAAAAAAAATACTGGCCTTCCTATATATTTATCTTTTTATTCCTATTAATAAAATTGGGATCAGCCATCAAAAATACCAGCCAGGGTGGTAAAATACCGTCCAGGTGGCAACTCTACACGCACATGACCTGCAGTGATTCATAAGTGTCCTGTGCCTGTTTTTAGGATCCTGCCCTTCACTTTGTAAGGCTTAGTCCAGACGGGGAGATTCGGGGGTGATGCGTCGCCTGGCGACTTTTCGCCGTGACAGATCGCCCCCGAATCTCCCCGAATAGCTAGGCACCGGCGAGGCTTAAAAGCGCCGGCGTGTGTTCACACGGAGCGGCGCGATTTTTTAAATCGCTCCAAATTGCCTCGCCAGGCAATATGGAGCGATTTTAAAAATCGCGCCGCTCCGTGTGAATTAGCGCCGGCGCTTTTAAGCCTCGCCGGTGCCTAGCTATTCGGGGAGATTCGGGGGCGATCTGTCACGGCGAAAAGTCGCCAGGCGACGGATCGCCCCCGAATCTCCCCATCTGGACTAAGCCTAAAGGACAAACCCCAGCAAGGGCTGCCACCTCAAGGCCTCATTACCCCAGCCATGGAGGCCCATTACAACTACTGCAATTCCCACTGCCTCACCACAAACTGAACCCCTGCTCCAATATTGGACAAGTAACAAGCCTAAAGCACCAGGACCCACTGGGTTTTCTCCTAGTCTAGTGCCCTGTCAGCCCAGTCCGATCCTGTCAAGTTCTCAGGTGGTTCCTAGGATGTAGAGTCCTACACTGACTGCCATATACTTCCAATGTATTATCCAGTGCTGACAAATAGATAATGTGATATTTACAAAACCTACTGCTGTGCCCAGATTAATGATATTGGCAGGAGACCACAGGTACCACAATGCTCCAGCTTCTGACGCAGCACTATTCCGGCTCTTAATCCCTATCCAAACATACTTGAATTAAAATAAAGCAAACAGAAGATCCAGATTTGTTTGATTCAAAGCACACAGTAATCCAAAAATGATGATGATTCTACGTCATTAATTCTTATACGCATGAGGTTAATAAAGGCAAAGGAAACGGTACCTTGCTTCCTAATGAGAATGAGGAGTCACATGAAGGTTTATAAGGTTCAGTATATTAATCTGGGGGCCAAAGTGAGTGGTTAAGATTTATTGAGGGCCACATCTATTTGAAGAAGGGCCGGCTCTGACACAGGTATCTGTGACTGCATCAAGGTGCTTAGTCCAGTCCATATAGATTGTAGTTTGTTTGAATGTGGCCCCCATCACTTACACTCAAAGGTTAAATGCAGGTGGTTGAGTCAGAAAGAAGCAATTCATTAACAGCATCCAATTTGATTTTATTTCCCCCAACAGGTCCTCTATAGACTCAGTGAGTGACAACATCATTGCCCTGACACTGGGAATGAGATGCAAAGCAATCACCATCCATTCCCTTCCAGGTATGTATAAATGCATATACCTGCTTAACTGGCCCTCTGGGCCCATAAAATCCTGAGCCGTCCTACCCAGTGTGCTCTGATTTTGATGGGCATAGAGGGAAAAGATGCAATACAATTGCTGTGTTAGACCAGTTGCACAGAGCTGCGTATTACTGTCAATAATGAGGAATAACATGATAATAAAACATGACACACTGAGTGATCCCAGTGTTTAGTTGCCCCCTGTTAGTTCCAACTTGGCAGATTAGTGGCAAAATGCTTGAAATTCACCATCTATATGGTTTGAATGGTAATTGGCTGGGCCCTGCCAGTGCACCTAAACACATATTTTGCCAACCCCATTGGAGTTGGTAGGTCAGTCATCCAGGGTGTACATAGGGCAGACCAGTCTGGGTCCTAAGCAGGCCCCGACTGTCAATCTGTGGGGCTCTGGCAAATGCCAGAGGGGCTGCTAAGGTGCCATAGAAAGTCAGTATTAGTGGGCTGGTGGGGGCTGATTGGGCCTCTGTGTACCTGAAATGCCAGGGCCTATTTTGATTCTCAGCCCAGACCTGGTCCTAAGTATGGTAGTCGCATTTTCTCCTAGGCAATACTGGATGATAGGGCATAGGACCAGGAGGGGTGGAGCTGTTTATAAGGGGGTGGCGTTGTAACACAGAGGGGGCGGATCGGGTAGAGATTGGGTAAGAAGGCAGATTTATAGAGCTCTTGGAGGGATAGAGGAGGAGCGGGAGAGGTAAACATAATAAATTAGGTTGAAAAAACACAAGCTCAACCTTTTAACTTTATTTTAACCAGCCCAACTGCTAGTTGAACCAGGAACCCTCTCCCATTTGCCTCAAAGAGGGAAAAATTCCTTCCTGACTCCAAAATGGCAATGGGACTAGTCTCTGGATCAACTTGTACTATGAGCCATCTCCTATAACCCTTTATTCCCTCACTTGCTAAAAAGCCATCCAACCCCTTCTTAAAGCTATCTAA
>CM044437.1:14398144-14408162 GCA_024363595.1 Xenopus borealis | reverse complement strand
GGGGGGGGGGGGGTGGTCATTTGTTTGTTTGTTTTTTCTACAGGCTTCTGCCTATGAATTGAACACTGGCCCAGGGAGGTGCCTAGAATACTGGCATTCCCAAGAGTATGGGGATTTCCTTTTCTTATAATAAGACCAAAGGTAGAGCTCCAAGCATTATGAGGTGCTAGGGGTTTGGAAACTTTTCCTCTCTTGGAATAATATAAATGCTTATACCAGTATGGGATTCCATTATCTGGAAACCCGTTATCTAGAAAGCTCTGAATTACGGAATGGCCACCTCCCATAGACTCCATTTTATAAAAATAATACACATTTTGAAAAATGTCATTTTTTTCTCAGTAATAAAACCGTAGCTTGTACTTGATCCTGTCAGGGGGGCCTATCGGCTCCCAGCGGAGAGTCGTCAGGGCCAAGGAGGAAGCTGAAGGGTCAAAGTCCAAGATAGTGGTACAAAAGGGTTCAGGCAAAATCGTAATCCAAAGTCCAGGTAGAAGTACAAAAGGCAGCCAGAAAGCAGCTAAGGCGAAGTCCAGGCAAGGTCAAAGTTCAGGAATCAGTACAGGAGGAATTTAGGAACACCCAGGAATAAAGGTAGCAATTCCTATAATCGGGCATTGAACCCGCGACCTGGAAGGATTTTTATTTTGAATCACGTGACATCATAATGCTGGCAATCTTGTGCCAGCGTCACCTCGCCCGCGTAAAGGAAGGGCGCTGCCATCTTGGATCCTTTGTGACCACCGGGAAGGTAAGGCGCTGCTTCCAGCGGTACTAACAGATCCCAACTAATATATAATTAATTATTATTGGTAGCAAAACCATTATTTAATGGTTACATGATTTTCTCATAGACTTATGAAGATCCCAAGTATGGAAAGATTCATTATCTCAGCATTCTGTATAACTGGTCCTATAGCTGTAGTATTCTAAAAGAGAACCCAGCAGACTGCTGCCCCCAAGGTCAGCCCAGTGGGCCCTGGCCCTTGTGGACCCCACCTACCCATCTACGGCCTGCACTTCTCCCTGATTGTATCCCCCCAGCCCCAATGGCAGCCGTAACTACTGCACAGGTAAGAGCAGGAGCCCAGAGGTGGGTCGTGGCTGGAATGGGGGCCTCTGAGGGGGTGATGACAGAAGTAAGGAAGCCCTGGGGGAAGGGAGGCAAAGCCTGGGGGGACTGTGGCAGAAGCCCCATGGGGAAAATGTTGCTAGAAGTACAAAGGACCTAAAATAAGCTCAATAATTCCCAACATCTGCTGGAATAAAGCAGTGGGAACTTTATTTCATATATGTTGAAGGTGTCCAAAAATCCAACCAAATATCTAACCCTTATTCAAAAATTCATTCAACTAACAACAGGCCTAGCATTATTAATCCATGAACCGGTGAAGTTTCCAAAACATCTTCCATGTAATAAGTGCAGAAGACAACTTAAAGTTAAGAACTTGAATCCTCCATTAAAATGAAGATGATCAACCTGACAGACTCCAATTTGAACTAGGCATAAACGGCTCCCAAAAATGACAATACTTTAAATCAGGGTCCAAAAAACTTTTTTTTACCCATAAGCTTCATTCAGATGTAAAAAGAGTTGGGGAGCAACACAAGCACATAAAATCTTCCTAGGTGGTGAAAAATAAGTGCTGTGATTGGCTATTGGTAGTCCCTTAAAATTTTTTATCGTTTTTATAAGAAACCTGACTGTATGCAGTGAAATTCTCCCTTCATTTAGTGCTGTGGATAGGAATTGGCAGACAGTCCCTAACTTCTGACAGGGAAACAATCATACTTATGAACAGCAGGGGGAGCCCCTGCCTTACTTACCAGCCATGCAGAACTCAAGCAGCTTTGTTTCTAGCCTTACTCAAGCAGCATTTCTAGCCTTATTCAATTTTACACTTTCCTTGCCCTTTAATGTCCTCTTTACCTCTCCAGTTCCTCACCATTTCAACAACAACTAAAGGGTTTGGAGTGCTGCTCAGGGACCCCTCTCCTATAACGCCACCTCTGATCTGCTCATTCTGCACATATATTCAACTTTAAGATAATAAAACCAGTTCAGTAAGATACAGTTCCCCTAACACTTGATCCAACACTGAAAGCTTGAGAGCAAATGGTATCCTCATTATCATTAAGCTCTTGACATCACTGTTCTCCATTAATCTGGTGGTTTGCCTGTGTGGGTACTGTGGTTAAACAATTCCTACTTACATTTAGCATTAGATAAAAGAGCAAAAGCAAAACTATGACGGAGGCTTCAGGCCATATATTGCTTGTGCATTTCGGGCGATTAGGCTTTATGGTTTCCTGTTCTAAATGGCAGATCAGTGCATACAAATATTAACACTTGCACAGCTTGATGGTTTGGCCTTTGGTCCCCCGCTCATAATGAATTCGAGTACAAATTGTATATTTGAAAGGATTACAGCAAGGGTTTTAATGAGAAAGTCATAGGGAGTGGTATCATTTAAGTTGAGAAGTCTGCACCAGGTCTAGTAACCCATAGCAACCAATCCAAAGTTTATTTTTAGATTGGGTTCTCTGGGTTACTCTGGGTTACTGGCCCAATAGTGTTCCAATAACTGAACCCAAGAATGAGTAGGCATGCAGAGAGGAGAGGTGTAGGAGTTCAGGAAGTGGATGGGAGCATGTGAATAGTGAAGTCTACAGAGTTAATTAAGTGTAAAGGTGGTCATAGACTGAGAGATCCGATCATTTGGCAACGTCGGCAAACGAGCGGATCTCTCCTCATTACACCCACATTGAAACGGGCGATATCGGGCTGATCCGATCGTAGGCCCTAGGGACAATGATCGGACCAAAACGAAGATAAGCAGGAGGTCAGATGGCGGGACCGCATCAACAAACAGATGCGAACACGATCCAACAGGAATTTTAATCCTGCCCGATCGACATCTGGCCGACTTTTGCCCAGATATCAATCGGAGCAGCCCATTGGAGGGCCCCATATACGGCCCAAGAAGCCGCTGACTTGGTCTGTCGGCAGCTTTTATCGGCCCGTGTATGACCACCTTAAAACATACAGTGAAGACATTGGGTAGCAAGGAGGTACAGGGTGCACCACTGTTGAGGGCACCTTGATTTGTGGGGTTCAAGGTACTGAGTTTTATCTCTGTATCCCCAGTACATATGGTGAATACTGAGATGTATCTCTGTAACCCCAGCAAATAAGGCAGATATTGAGAATTAGCTCTGTATCCCCAGCATATACAGCAGGTACTGAGAATTAGCTCTGTATTCCCAGAACATACGGCAGGTAATGAGAATTATCTCTGTATCCCCAGCACATATACAGTAGCAGGTATTGAGCATTATCTCTGTATACCCAGCACATATAGCAGGTATTGAGCATTATTACTGTATCCCCAGCACATATAGCAGGTATTGAGCATTATCTCTGTATCCCCAGCACATATAGCAGGTATTGAGCATTATCTCTGAATACCCAGCACATATAGCAGGTATTGAGCATTATTACTGTATCCCCAGCACATATAGCAGGTATTGAGCATTATCTCCGTATCTCCAGCACATATAGCAGGTATTGAGCATTATCTCTGTACAGGCCCAGACTGGCAATCTGTGGGTTAGGGCAAATGCCAGATAGGCTGCTATAAGGTGCCACAGAAAGTCAGTATTTAGTGGGCTGGTGGGGACTGTTTGGGCCTCTATGTGGGCTGATTGGGCCTCTGTGTACCTGAAATGCCAGGGGCTATTTTGATTCTCAGTCCAGTCCTGTCTCTGTATCCCCAGCACATACAGCAGGTATTAGTATTAGGTAGCAGCATTATGTCTGTATCACTGAGTGCACATAGAAACTAATTTGCCTAAGGCTCTGTACCAATAATGTTTAGATGTGTTCCATCGCAAGACAACACAGGCATTAATTGATTGAATTCCGCCCAGCAGGTCTGTGCTGCAGCAGCAGAACGCAGAAGATACTGAAGCTGAATAAAGAAAAAGCAGGAATCATAACAACAGATTGCACCCACAGTACTATGGACAGGTAAGAGTGTCAGTGAATGAAATTGATTAGGTGCCTTATAAGCAGTACATGAAGAGGCCCCGCCACTAAACATCCTAATTATTTATTGAACCAGCCATGTCTCAGGAAGTTTTGGCCATTGATATATTGTTGTCTTCCTTTCTTCTTTACTGTGCTCCTTAATCTCTCTTACAAGCTCTCTCTTTACTGCAGTGCTGTAAACCAATTTGAAATGTCTATGGCGTCAAGCTAAGCACACACAAGAGGCAATTTGTATGCTACATCTGCTGTAGGTTGCACTTTGCTTCTAAATGAACTCCCCTGTGTACATTAAAGGAAGCTGTGAATGCATTAGCCGTTGTTGTGAGAAGTGATGGGCGTTTGTGTATACGTTTCGGTATATTAAACCACAATAAGTAGTTTCTCTCTTGCTTTTGGAATGCTAAGGGTTGTGGAACTTCCTACAGGATGAGCATAAGGGGCAGTGGCATAACTAGATGTTACTGGGCCCCATAGCAAATTTATTTTATGGCCCTCAAAATATCTAGAGGTTGTTTTATCAATATATATTGAATAATAAAGGAGAATTCAACCCCTTTTTAAAATACTCCTACCCCCCCATGCCCTAAATAGACCCCCCTCCTCCATCAGCTCATGCGCAGTTGTTCAGGAACGGAGATTATTCATGCGCCTCTTTGCTCCAGGCGTGAGCATGTTCAGTTTGCTCCTCTTTCCCCCCTCCTCCTTTCTCTGCTGTAATCTGAGCCCAGACCTATGAGTGAGCAGGGACAGACTCAGACAGGAAGTGATGTCAACCAAGCTAATATGGCAGCTGATATCCTAAACAAACAGAGAGCTTTTAGAGATGTTTACTCAGGTATGGTAAAGCATTCTACAGAATAAATATAGCACTATAGATTGCACTATTGCAGCTAATCTATTGGCAATAAAATGCCTCCCTAGCTTACCTTCTCCTTTAAGTAGGGCATCATGGAGCCCCCTATACCTCCCGGGCCCTACTATCTGCTTCCTCTGTAGTTATGCCCCTGATAAGGGCCCTGTACAAAAGAAAGTGTTGGGTTAATGTAGTAAAAGTACAACGTTTGCTGCAGGTCTAATAGTAGCCCATAGCAGGTAGTATTTACTCTCAGCTGTTTTCTATGAGTTACTAGCTTGGGCTAACCTGGGCAACTTTTATTATGCCCCTGTTAGCCTTCCTGTGAAAGCATTTACCCATGCAGACTTTGCTCTCCCACGTTGCTATGGTTAATGGTCATAGCAACCACATAGCAGATAAAATGCCATGTTGGAGACCTGCATAGCCAAAACTGAATCTAAAACGCACAACAAAAAAATACAAGATGAAGGCTAAAGTGTCGTGGTCTGCCCCATTGTAGACATTCATTTTCAAGTCAACATCCTCTAAACTTCCTGAAGCTATTGTGTTCTAAATGCTGTAGTTCTGCTATTCAAAGCAAGGCCTGGAGGATTGCAGGAGCCGATATGGCTACTGAGGCAATTAAAAATCAACGTATTTCTATAATGGCGAGAGTCGTTTATGTGCCGCGGTAATGAACACGGCGAGAGTTAATTGGTCTGTGTTATTGTATTGACTATGTCTGTCCCATATATAATTTGGTTAATTGATTTTTATTGCAGAGAATTAATTGCCAGTTAATTGATGGTCAGTGCAATGATATGGTGCTCCTGGCATAGTGCCTTACATCCATATTATTGTATTGAGTATTCTGTCCCATTCCTAATTTCTTTCCTTTATAGCTCCAACATATTCCAAGGTGCAGCATAATACAACTTTTGAGTACAGAACCAGTCTTTGCAACTTTGCTATAGTAGGAATATGCTGAGCTGTTGTCCTGTTACTGGGGCAGGACCCATATGGTAATGAATTATGAGACCCAGTAAATGTGTCATTTTTACAGGAATCTTTGCTTCCGTTTTAACAGCAAGGCTTCTCTGCATTAAAAATGAATTAATCAGCTTATATAAACAAGTAAGGAGCGCCACCTTGTGGAAAGTCATAGCATGGCAGATGAATACTGATTACATGTATGGGACCTGTTATCCAGAATGCTCGGGACCTGGGGGTTTTCCGGGGATCTTTCAGCAATTTGGATCTCTGTACATTAACGGGGTTAAAAAAAAAGGTCAATTACATGCCCACGCCTGATTTTATCTTATTAATTAATTTAAAAAAAACTCGACTTAATCTGCTTGTGAAAAAACTCGTTGAAATTGAGCAAAAACCCAAATCGTATGAGTTTTATGGCACAAACAGGAAAAAAGCAAAGAATACTTGAAACAAAAGTAAGTTTGTATGGAATCCTCCTTAGCACATTTTTGAGCTCTAGAATGAGCTAGAATTAGTGATGGGCGAATTTGTCCAGTTTTGAAAAATTTGCGAATTTCGCGGGAAGTTCGCAAATTTTATGAAAAGGGACAAATTCGTTTAAATTCGTAAAATTCATTATACAGTGTTGGCAGTTAATACAAGCCTAAAAGGTTTGTTCACCTTTAAGTATGATGTAGAGAGTGATATTCTGAGACAATTTGCTATTTTTATTAATTATGGTTTTTGGTTATTTAGCTTTTTACTCAGCAGCTCTCCAGTTTGCAACTTCAGCAATCCGGTTGCTAGAGTCCGAATGACCCTAGCAACCATGCATTGATTTGAAGAAGAGACTGGAATATGAATAGAAAGATAAGTAATAAAAAGTAGCAATAACAATACATGTGTAGCCTTACAGACCTTTTGTTTTTTAGATGGGGGTCAGTGATGCCCAAAAAAAAGATATTGGTGCAATGTGACCAATCTGGCTCCAGCCCCATTATCATGGTCAAACTGCTTGGGTTTTTTTTTTTTTTTGCATCAGGAAACAGGAATCAAGAAAACACCCATGTCATTGTTAGACTTTTTCTATGCATTGCACTTTCCTTGGGGGGACAAAACACAGACAAAAAACACCAATATAATAATTAAAAATTTTCCATACGTTATTATTATTATATACCTAAAATGATTTACTAAGTAAATACACTATGTGAAAGTTCAAGAAATCCGATTTTTTTAAATAATTAGAATTGTTTGTATAATGTAAATGATCAGCTCACTATACCTTCTGCAAAATCTCCCCTATCTCCACTGCAGTTCTAGCTGAGGCAGGCATCTTGGATTTCACTGACTCCTCCTACCTATATCTTCACAGCCAACTGTAGCTCTGAAATCTCGCACATGCTCAGTTGAAATTCCTTGCTTGCCTAATAAACCTTCTAAGCTATTTTGGAATCTGCCAAACTTCTGTGTTAGTGCTGCCACCTTGTGGAAGTTGCTGTGTGCACTTCTCTTGATACTTCTAGAGTTTACTAAAGCTAGGCATTCTGGGTAGAATACTCAGAGAGTGCTACAATCTGAGCATGCTCGTGAACTCATTTGCATGTTGTAGTCAGTGACAAGGTATGGGATTTTTTAAAAAAAACTTCTGTTTTTTTCCAAAAAAACTGTACATGTAGTTTGATTAAACATGTTTAGGTTGTACTGGTCAGGTTGTTAATATGTGTTTGATTTTGGCTATGATTGGTGCACTTTAAATTATTAAATTTTATTTTTAGGTCGCCAACATATTGTGCAAAGCTGATTCATTTTGTTTAGTCAGAAAAATAAAGCACAGAAAAAATTCTGCTGCCATCCCATTGACTCCAGTACATTTTCATGCCACTTTATTTTGCAAATTTTGTCGGCAAAGCAAAATAAGTCAGTTTGGCTCATCGCTAGCGCCCTTGTCGAGTAGAGAGGATGTTTTGTGGATCTGTGCATGAGTGTATGAGTGGTATCTGCCATTTACCCAGCAGCCCTTAGTGCACAGTAGCCTATAGAAGTACAGTATTTACGGAATCATTTGCATTTCTCCATCTACACAATTCCACGAGTGAAAGCAAATCTCTTCTGTCTGAATTCAAGACAAGGTAGTTAGTATAGCAGGAGACATATGAATCCCTTCCATGTTAATAAGGCTGGATGTGTCTCCTGGAGTAGCTTACAGATGCTGAGCTCTAGGGGAGAGCCGCTGAGAGCGCTGAATAATGGCTTGTTCCCACTACTGAATCTGCCAGAGAGATCCATCATTCTGACTAATCACACGCAATAGGGAACACAGCTTCAGGTGCCCTGGGACTTCACAAAAATTCCTTTATGATAAGAAAACACACTGGATAAATATGACAGTTGCACTAACCAAATAAGTGCCAGCTATAGAATATGACAGGGAGGATACAAGCCCTGGTTTCGGCCCCTACACTCCCAGGGGCCCCATATTATTATAATGTCTTTTCAAATCTCCAGTAGCAATCCCAGAATCCTCTGCCAGCCAAAAATCATTGGGGTTCCTGTAAAGGATTGTCGCTGTAGGGTTGCCACCTGGCTGGTTTTGACCCGGACAGATGGTTGTTTAAAGGGCTGCCCAGGTCAAAACTGCTGGATTTCCTATGATTGATGCTGTAACCCCGCCCCTGACAAGACAGCCCCACCCCAGCAGGGTCCTTTAATGAAACTCAGGGATTCTGCTCAGCAGGGACAAAGAAATGTATCTACTAAATGTATCAATTTAGAACAGTTTAGAGCAGAGGTCCACTACCGGGGAGCAGACATACCTGAACTGGACGGCTGAGTCCGAATTTGACCCAGACGCAACGAATTTGGCGTGCCCAAATTTAATGTGGAGCACACAGTTGATGCCCCTCCCAGTCCTTGGAAAAAACTCTGGCTTTGTCCCTGGGGCAAAAAAGGTTGGGGACCGCTGGTTTAGAGAGTCTGCGACCCTTCCTTCCCGGAGCTGCTTTAGAAGGTGAAAAATTTGAATTACACTTCAATGTTAGAAAAACAATCACACAGAGAAAAATAGAAAGTAATTGGAAAAAGTCTTAATTTCTGAAATCAACTGAACTGAAAAAAAGTGTTGGAAGGTGAACAACCCTTTTAAAACCAGTTAAGACAATGGATAGCAGTCATAGCTAGTGATGGGCGAATCTATTCCGTTTCGCAGAACAATTAGCGAATTTTGCGAAAAATTTGCGAATTTTTCGAAAAATTAGCGAAACGAGTTGGGGCACTTTCTGACACGCGTCGCATCATCTTCATTGCATCGCTTACGACGCACGTTGCGTTATTTTCGACGTGTCGCATCATTTTCATCACGCAACTAGTTTTTTTACGCCAGGTGAATTGTGGGAATCGCGCCTGACGAATAAATTCGCCCATCACTAGTCATAGCACATCCTATACCGGAATGTGTGTAAAGAGGGTCCGGGGTCCCACATACAATTACACCATTGGGAGAAATAATGCAAAGGATTGTGGGTGTTTGACCCTGACCAAACTCATTTTTACTTCCCATTGATTCTCATGCTCTTCTTGCAGCCTCAGTGTTATTACAGTAGACAATGACAGATAACAGTGAATAATTTGGGTGGTACTGGAAATCTGCTCCCTTCATGACAACCACAGAACCGTGTTCTATAATAAGCGCAGCATGCAATGACTTTATACCATTGTTCACCAGGATATTCATTAAACAGAACCTTTACAGGATCATTCATGGTACATACATGCATTAAAAATAAACAATGCTTTATAAATTGAGTGTATGATATTCTGAAGGTAAAATATTCATCACTTGCCCCAGAACCATTCCCATTGGTCTGGGTATTAGTCTTGTGCCAGTGGAGTAACTACCGGGGGGAACAGGGGGTGCAATCGGGCCAGTAACACCAAAAAAATTTAAGTATTTTAAAGTAATAACATATAATATACTGAACGAATGCACTGTTAAAAGCTGTGTGCTTCAGAAAGATTACTGTAGATTATATAAACAAGCAGCGGTATAACCATAAGATGGAAAAAAGGCACAGGTTAAATACTACATAACATATTGTAGCAGTTATCTGTTATCTACTGTGTATCCTGTGCTTGAATGGCTGCCCCCATGGCTACACAGT
>CM044437.1:14346870-14371510 GCA_024363595.1 Xenopus borealis | reverse complement strand
TTTTTTTTTTTTTTTTTATTACAGGGTTGAATTCTCCTTTTAGGCCCCTATACACTGGCCAGCTTATTGGCCCTTGTGTGGAGCCATCCAATGGGCTTCCCCAATCGATATCTGGGCGAAAGTCAGCAAGATCCGATCGGGCAGGTTAGAAAATCACACAATCGGATCAGCCAGATATCTCCCACCTCAATGTGGTCATATCGGGGAGAGAGCCGCTCTATTGCCGACATCGTCCAAACTGGCGGATCTCTACGTCTATGACCACTGAACCACCCCTTTAAATTCCTGGGCAACGGAAAACAGAGTTTTGCTGTTTTTTTATTTATTTTTTTAAATAAATTCTCAAATTTGAATATGCGCCTGCAGTACCACTTTTCACCTGTATTGTAAGGGGTTGATTATCTACCGTTTATTTATTTTTTTTGTTTGGTAACACTGCAGAAATGTAACTTACTGTACATAAAGAAGTCCTTGCATGGGAACTGAGTATTGTTATTTTCACAAGCAGCTCTGTAACCAGAGTGGGAAATAAAAGCTATTAAAGAATGGTATTGCAATGCTAATTGTACAGTGAGACCACAAGTGAGAGTGGAAAGACGAGGAAAACAGGAGTGCCATTACTTTTCCATTTGCACAAACAAGCCCAAGCTCAGGTTTCATTTCAAATCTCTTAAAAGGGACACATCCCAGTACTCCGGCTTGTCTAGGATCAAAAATCTCTGCCATTTGTTCTACTGCTAAAATAGAACAATGTTCTCATGGCTTGGATATACTTTAAAGGGATTTTTTGCCCTAATAAAAGAAAACCTAAGGTTAGACCACATGGGAAGATTTCAGGGAGATTAGTCGCCTGGCGACTAATTTTCCTTAATGGCTTGCCCGCGTCTCGCCCTGGCTAAACTGTAAGTCGCCTGCCCTATTTCACATGCGGCGCGAAGTCGCCACGTGTGAAATAGGCGCAGGCGACTTACAGTTCAACGGGCGCGAGACGCGGGCAAGCCATTCGGGGAGATTAGTCGCCCCAAAGAAGCGGCAATTAGTCGCTAGGCGACTAATCTCCCTGAATCTTCCGGTGTGGTCCAGCCCTAAGTCTAATCAATTTTGCAACATATATTTACTTCAATTGTATTATGGTTTTTAAAGGAGTTGTTCACCTTTGAGATAACTTTTAATATGATGTTGTAGAGCGTGCTATTCTGAGATAATTTGCTAAAAAATTTTTTACTATTGAAGGTTTTTGAGTTATTTTGCTTTTTATTCAGCAGCTCTTCAATTTGCATTTTAAGCAATCTGGTAACTAGGGCCCAAATTACCCTAGCAACTATGCACTGATTTAAATAAGATATGAATAGCAGAGAGTCTGAATAGAATGAGCCACAGTAAAAAGTAGCAATAACTAAACATTTGTAGCCAATGGGACAGTGATGCCCATTTGAAAGCTGCAAAGAATCCGAAGAAAAAGACAAATAACTATAAAAATAAATTAATGAAAACCAGTTTTAAAGTTGCTTAGAATTGGCAGTTCTATAACATAATAAAAGTTACCTTCGCCGCAACGAATCTCCCCCGAATAGCTAGTCAGAACTGCGCACTCGCTAGGCATAAAGTCGCCTGCGCTTGTTCACACGCAGCGAGAAGTCGCCAGGCGACTGATCTCCCCCGAATCTCCCCGTCTAGCCCTGCCCTAAAGGCGAACCACCCCTTTAAGTTGTATATATATTACGACTGGAAGCTGTGTCTGTCCCTGTCTTTTATAGACTCTTGATACAATGTAAGGCCAGGCAAGTGATTATCATATATGTCTTTGCTGGGGAAACCAAGACTTTTTGTTTCAAAATTAAAGGGGAACTATTGTGAAAATTAACATTTAATATAAGCTTCTTCCCACTGAGAAAAGAAACTTCCTAAATACAATCAATTAAATATTCTGCATCATTTCTGAAATAATAATAAGTTTCTGTTCACTATTCCTATCTCGGAATGTGTTTCTTTTCATTCTGTCTTCATGCAGCAGTTTTTGTGTCAGATATTCATTGACAGTTAGATTCAATATCTCAATATCCTTTCCTAGCAGATGTATTTGAACTCACTGAAATAACTTATTCCAGCACAAACAAAATCTAACAAAATAACTGCCTTTTGCACAAATTCTGCGTGTAGAGAGACTTGGGGGATGTTATATTCCCCCCCAAAAAAAATCGATTTTCCTCGATATTCGATTGGCATTCTATTTTCGAATGCTAATCGAATAGTTCTAGGCTACCCTTTTCTTCGATCTTCGATCCTTCGATGATGATCGAACAATCGAATAACAAAGTTCGATCATTCCAATGAAATATTCTATTTCATTCGATAATTCCAAAAATTCGTACGATTCGAACGATTGAAGACTTCGACCGTACGAATGGTATTCGAGCTGGACTTAGCCTCAGAAGCCTATGGGAGGGTTCACATAGGCTTCTATCGCTATTCCGTAGGTCCAATCTGCCGAAGTAGGCATTCGAATAGCCCTTTAATTTTAAATCCTTTGACGATCGAATACTCGATCATTCAAATCTATTCGATCATTCGGTATTCGATGATCGAAGAAGCCAAATTTGGCTTCTTCGATCCTACGATTAAATCGTACGATAGAAATTCGATCGAATTCGATCGAACTTCGATCCATTCATGTTAATTTAGTAAATGGGCCCCATAATGTCTGGTGATTTTAATAGAGTGAGCTCTAATGCATCTTAGGCAAAAGGAGCCCTCCTGTAAGATATATTTGATCTAACGGTCAATGAATATCTGACACCCAACTGCTGCGAAATAACTGCCTTTTGCACAAATCCTGCAGGTAAAGAGACATGATGTCTGGTGATTTTAAAGGACAAGGAAAGTGTAAAATAGAATAGGGCTAGAAATGCTGTATTTTGTATACTAAACATAAACATGAACTTACTGCACCACAAGCCTAATCAAACAAATGATTTATGCTTTCAAAGTTGGCCACAGGGGGCTGTCATCTTGTAACTTTGTTATACATCTTTGTCTGACACTGGCACTGCACATGCTCAGTGTGGTCTGTGCTGCTTAGGGATCGTCATAAATGATCAAAAAACAAAGCTGTTTGAGTTCTGCATGGCTGTAAGTAAGGCAGGGGCTCCCCCTGCTGTTCATAAGTATGAACAATTCCTATCCTCAGCAGTAAATGAAGTGAGAATTTCATTGCATACAGTCAGGTATCTTATAAAAATGGTACACATTGTTTAATTAAAGTATATTGGAGATAGATTTCTTTTTCATTAAAGAAAGTAAAAATGTGATTTTATTTCTTTGCCTTTCCTTGCCCTTTAATAGAGTGAGCTCTAATACATCTGCTAGGAAAGGAAGCCCCCCTATAAGATATATTGGATCTAACTGTCAATGAATATTTGACACCCAACTGCTGCATGAAGACAGAATGAAGAGAAACATGTTGAGAGAGATAGTGATGATAAACTTGATTATTTCAGAAACAGTATATCATTTTTAATGATTGTATTAATTAAACTTCTTATTTCAGTATGCTGAAGCTTATATTAACTTTTCATTTTCCCAATAGTTCCCTGTTAAGAACTAGCCATTAGGCAAATGCTGCTTTCAATAGCAATTGCTTTTACAAATAACTTTAAAAGCACTGCCATTTTTTAACACATGTATATTGTAAAGTTGCTTCGATTTATGTTTTCTATTATAAGGCAAACTTTTCTTTTGTGGTTGACTTACCCTTTTTTAAAAATTTGCTTGATAATGCAAAAGTGGTGACCCACAGGCCAATCCCTGTACAGGATTCAAAGACTCGGCCCCCAAGTCAAACAGACAGATTCTGCATGAAGGGGAATGCTGTGTCTTGCCTTTAGTCATCAACACGATTCTACATCAGATTGACCTTTCAAACCTGCCTGATCGACTAACCAATATCCACAGTAAATATCATTTGGCCACCAGACACATGCCAAAATCAAACTGGGAAACTGACAATATGTCTAGCCCAATTTCAAAACTGAATATAAAAAAAATCCGTTTGCTCTTTTGAGAAATGGATTTCAGTGCAGAATTCTGCTGGAACAGCACTATTAACTGAGGCGTTTTGAAAAAAAACATGTTTTCCCTTGACAGTATCCCTTTAATTCATATTAACACTACATGTATCCTCTAATATCTCGGAATAAAAACAAAACAAAATAAATAATGAACATATATTGCAACATTTCTTCGAATACCCCCCTCATCAATTTTACATTACTTATTTGAAAGGTTCACTTATCCTTTAATGGAATTACAATTACCTAAAACCTGCCCAGGCTTGTGGGTGGTGGGAATCTGCCTCTCTGTTCCATAAACAATTTGCCGGTTGGGAAGGAAACTTTGACCCCCTTCGTTTCCTCTGGGAGGGCCACAGTAGTCAAAGATATATATAAAAAATATACATTATTGCTTTTGGATAACTGAATTCAAATGACTCCTGACTCCTCAATCTTAACGCATCTTTATTTTTTGCAGACCGTAATGGAAGGCCACGGTGACGTGGTGCTTACTGCTCGCCATGCCAGGAATTGTGGTTTTCCGCCGGCGCTGGTCTGTGGGTAGTGATGATTTGGTGCTGCCCGGAATCTTCCTGTTTGTGCTACACAGTACCTGGTAAGGAAAGATTTGCACTTGTATTTGCCTTTGACCTCCCCCCCCTCCCTGTGCTAAACCCAGATTAAAGGGGTCGTTCACACATCAGTTAATAGTACTACTCCAGCAGAATTCTGCACTGAAATCCATTTCTCAAAAGAGCAAACAGAATTTTGTATATCGTATAATTTTGAAATCTGACATGGGGCTAGATATTTTGTCAGTTTCTCAGCTGCCTCTGGTCATGTGACTTGTGCCAGCACTTTAGTAGGGAACTGCTTTCTGGCAGGCTGTTATTTTTCCTTCTCAATGGAACGCATAGGTTTTTACTATTGAGTGCTGTTCTTAGATCTAACAGGCAGCTGTTATTTTGTGTTAGGGAGCTGTTATCTGCTTACCTTCCCATTGTTCTGTTGCTAGGGTGCTGGGGGGGGGGTAGGAGGTGATATCAATCCAACTTGTAGTACAGCATCAAAGAGTGATTTAAGTTTATCAGAGCACAAGTCACATGACTTGGGGCAGCTGGGAAATTGACAATATATCTAGACCCATGTCAGATTTCAAAATGAAATATAAGAAAAATCTATCTGCTCTATTGAGAAATGGATTTCTACTGGAGCAGTACTATTAATTATTGATGCATTTTGGGGCAGATTTATCAAAAGGGTCCAAGTGAAAATTCAAAATTTCAAATTTTATTAAGTGAAATTCATCATGGGAATAGTTAAAATTCGATTCGATTTCTTTAAAAAATTCAAATTGGATTTTTCAAAATTCATCCTGTACTGGTCCTTTTAAGTATTCGAATTTGACTATTTGCCACATTAAACCTACCGGATTGATGTTTTAGCCTATGGGGGATGTCCTGGGAGTTGTTTGCAGTCTTTCTGAAAATTTAGTTTTTTTCGAATTCAATTCAAGTTTGCGTGTTGATCCTTTTCACCCGATTTTGAAAAATTCTAATTTTCCCATATATTGCAGTTGGTCAAATTTCGAGTTTATGGGAGTTTGAAAAAAACTCCCCTGAACTCTAAATCCGACCAATAATAAATCTGCCCTTAGTGTCTTATAGAATTCTAAGCTACTTTTCAATTTGTCTTCATTTTTTCTTTTTTATAGTCTTTAACTTGACTTTTTTTAGTCTGACTCTTTCCAGCTTTCAAATAGGGGTCACTGTCCCCATCTAAAAAAAAAAAAAAAAACACAGCTCTGTAAGGCTACAAATATATTGTTATTACTACTTTTTTTTACTCATCTTTGTATTCAGATGCTCTCCCATTCAAATTCCAGTCTCGTATTCAAATCAATGCTTGGTTGCTAGGGGAATTTGATCCACAGCAACCAGATTGCAGAAACTGCTGACTGGAGAGCTCAGAATATTGCTATCTACATCATACTAACCGTTAACCCAAAGGTGCACAACCCCTTTAACTGTACCCTCTCTTTGTAGGTTTGTTATCCTGTCTGTGGTTCTCTTTGGACTGACGTATAACCCACATGAGACATGCTCCCTCAACTTGGTAGATCACGGCCGGGGCTACCTGGGCATCCTGTTGAGCTGTATGATTGCAGAAGTGGCCATCATCTGGCTGAGCATGAGAGGGGGCATCCTATACACCGAACCTCGAGACTCCATGCAGTATGTGCTCTACGTGCGGCTGGGTGAGTATAAGTATGACACATATATGTTGTTATGAGTAGTTATAGTAAGGCAGATACAGTTTTAAAATCCTCTTTTTTTATTTTAGCGATCCTTGTGATTGAGTTCATTTACGCAATCGTGGGCATTGTCTGGCTTGCTCAGTATTACACGTCCTGCAATGATGTCACTGCCAAAAATGTCACACTGGGTAAGTGACACCTCATTCTCTAGCCTTCCCCCTGTATGAGTAACCAGTGCAAAATTAGCTCAGCCTTTCTTGGGTCACACCATTGAAGTTTCCTTTATAGTGATACCAGTGCCACTGGGCTGAAGTCCATCTGTCTAATCCATAGCGTGACATTTCTTCTAATTAAAGGGCTGGTTCACCTTTAAAGGAGAAGGAAAGCTACCATGGCAGTTTATTGCCAATAGATTAGACACAACAGTGTGAGCTAGAATGCATTTTTATTCATTAGAATGCTTTTCAGTACATGAGTAAACCACTCTGTTTCTTTAAGATAGCAGCTGCCATATTAGCCTGTTGTGACATCACTTCCTGCCTGCTCACTCATAGCTCTGAGCTCAGATTATAGTTGGGAGGGGAAGAGGAGCAAACTGAGCATGCTCAAGCCCTCGCCCTGGAGGTTTAAGCTGAAAACAGGAAGTCTGATACAAAAGCCCATGTGTATAGAATAGAAGGAAAGAAATGGGGTGTTTCTTTTGACAGAGCAGCATTACTGGTGTATTCATATAGATCTTAGTTTTAACATTTCCTTCTCCTTTAAGTTAACTTTAATTATGTTATAGAATGGCCAGTTGTAACCAACTTTTCTGTTGTTCTTCATTATTTTTTTCCTATAATTGTTTTTTAATTATTTGCCTTAGTCTTCATACACTTTCCTGCTTTCAAATGGGGGAGGGGTCACTGACCCCATCTAAAAAATAAGTGCTCTGTAAGGCTAAACATTTTTTGTTAAAGCTACTTTTTATAACTCCACTTTCTATCCAGGCCCACCCCTATTCATTTTCCAGTCACTTTTTCAAATCAATGCATAGTTGCTAGTGTTTCTGAAATCACAAACTGGAGAGCTGCTGAATAAAAAGCTAATAAAAAATCAAGACCAATTACAAATAGTGTCCTCATACTAGTTAACTCAAAGATGGCCAACCCCTTTAAAGGGGAGGTTCACAAGTCAATTTTAATTATGCTATAGAATGGCCAATTTGAAGCAACTTTTCAGTTAATCTTCATTGTTTATTTTTTATTGTTTTTGAATGGTTTGCCTTATTCTTTTCTCCTAGTCATCTTTGGGGACACAGGACAATGGGGGTATAGCTGGTGTCACAACAGGACACAACAGTAGAAGAAAACTGTTCAGTTTATTTGTGTCCTCAGGAGGATAGGACGTTTTTTCTACCTGTTTATTTATCTCTGTCAGCTATTGACACCAGGGGATGCCCAGGACCTCTACACTGAGTAGAGGAAACCATTAGGAATCCCCAAGCATGGGGCTGTCTCCGGGGTCTCAAGTGCTATAGCACAGACCACCCAGCCTGACTGCCTTTATTGCAGGTGAAGAGGAAGCTGGCCGGAAGACAGAGGAGAGGGACCTACATATGGTGAGTACTCACTCCCCTTCCCTCTCCTGGGCTTACCTCCCTTCCCCTACTCTAGGAAGGGCTTTGGTTCTGTCACCATTCTCTAGCAAGCAGAGAATGCGCGTCCCCCAGGATAGAGGTGCCATTTTGGAAAAATCTCCTCAAGGGAAACTGCCGCATGGCAGCGTGGAGTTAGCAGGGCACTAGCAGGGGACAGTCCAGCTGCATGGGGGGAGGGAGCGGCGTTGCCAAAATCAATGGCGCATACGTGCATTTACTCCATTGCCCTCCTGACCCTTTTTATCTGACTCTCATTATGCAATCAGTGTTTCGCTGACAACAGGAGATGCCCATAACCCCTACACTGAGTAGGAGCTTAATAGCAACATCTCCCATCTCTCATTGTCTCCGGAGTCTATTGTGGGCTGACACTTCCCACCCAGCACCTAATGTCTCCTTTCCTTCACAGGAGGAGTACTGTCTGGCCAGACAACATTGAGGGGAGCGGGCTTCTCTCTGGGTGAATATATTCTCCCCTCACACACCTCCCCATCAGGCTGCCTTCCCATTCTTGGCTCATGATGGTTTTAGGCAGAGAAACCTGCAGTGTTAACTACTACTCCAGGGGGGGGGCCTCGCCTTTCCCACTGCGCCACAGGTACACTACCAGTCATGCACCAATTCGGTGCGGTTGCCATGGCAGGGGGCCAAGGTGCACACATAATAATGGTGCACCAGCACATTGTGGACTCCCTACAGCTACGCCATTCAGGCTGCCGCCAAAATTCTCCACGCGCTACTAGAAGTGGTGGTCATGGCAGCAGACCCAGGATTTCCGTGGGGAACCAAAAGCACACTTCGGACACTGGGCACATACCTTGGGGACTGGAGGCACATTGCAGATGCCTCTTGGCGCTGCCATTTTCAGTATGGCACCAAAAGACTCTTCTTGCATGCCACCTCTGTCCCCACATGCTACCGGAAGCTCATCAGCCACAAACGCTTTTCCGGACCTCGCTTACTAGCAGGTTAGTGCAAAATGCCTCACAAAACGCAAGGGAATAGCTACCCACGAGGGTTAGAGCTTAGCTGCAGTCACCCCTGACGGGCACACACCCCTTCCTCAGACAACCTCCGGGCAGGGTCAGCTACTCTGACAGCATAGGTCACATTGACCTGCTAACTATTGCATATCCAGGTTGTAAGCCTCCACCGGGCAGGAATAGGCTCTGTGGCACTGTTACCTGGCCCCCTTCCCCAAGAGAACTGCTCAACATCCATTTAAAATTATTGTGCGCCAATGTTGCAAAAATTTGCCCCGCATAATGACCCTTGTGCATACAACATTTTAGCTGCAGTACAAGAACAGCATCCACAGTCACATTCCCTCCAATACACAGCTCATTCCTGAGGGCAATGTCACCTAACAGGGAACCCTAATCTAGCGGAATTGCTAGTTAAACTAATCTCTAGACTTGACAACCCTAGGGGTAGGTTACATAAACTGAGGCACCATCTCCCTCTGAAGAGAAGAGTGATGGTGGCTCCAGAAACTAGTCCCCTCCTCCGTCAGTCACCACTTTCTCAGAGCGAGAATTGTCACTCCGTGACGAGGAGGGGGAGGAATCCATTCCACATTCTTCAGAGACGATCGACTCCCTGATACTATTAGTCTTATACATACTCAGCTTCAAGAGTCCTAGACCACCGTAGCATCACTAGTCTTCTATTCAAGAGGCAAAGTAAAGCATCTCCGAGTGTTTCCATCCCACTAGCAGCTTGACAACAACTGGTGGGATAAACCTGAGAGGCAGTTTCCAGGCTAACCTACTATCCTTAAAGCTTACCTATTTTCAGACGAGACTATGGAAAAGTGTTCCATCCCACCTTCAGTGGACTTGCCGGTATCCCGGCTATCCAAGAACATGGCCCTATCAGTTCCAGATGCCTCATCCTCAAGGATGCTATGGACAAGAAACTAAAGAGTATACTACGTTCCATCTTCTCCGCCTTCCTTGGGCCACAGTATGGTTCAGTGAGTGATACAATCCGGGTCAGAGTCACTACTCGACGCAATTCAGTCTGGGGCACCTAGACACAAAAATCACATTGAGCATCACAATTTAAAGAGACAAACAACTACATCTGCGAAATGTCTATGCACACTGCCAAGTGATCTGTCAGCATCTACAAACCAGGGTTACTAAACTGAGAGGCAGACTTCCTCAGAAGGCAGTCCCCAAATAGGAAAAATGGTCTCTGAATCAAGAAATCTTCAAGAGTTAACAAAGAGACCCCCTAGTGATAGATGTTGATGCTCTAACCTCTGCCACTCATTCCAAAGAACATCAAAGGGACACAGCAATAACACCCTCATCCTTATTGTGCCATGGTGGCCTTGTCATTCCTTGCTCCCAGACCATCCTCAACTTGTCGGTGGGAGATCCGTGGACCCTTCCTCTGCTTCCAGATCTTCTCACTCAAGGGCCAGTCAGTTGCTCAAAGCCAGCCAGCCGCAACTTGACGGCGTGGTTTTTGAGGCCCAATCTTTTAAAAAAAGGGATTCTCAATGGACATCACACATACAATGTGCGCAGCCTGAAAACTAGTTTTCAGCCAAGACCTACCTCAGGGCCTAGTCTACCTACCGTCATTGTTTTTGACTTCCCCCAAGACGGTCTTTTTCATGGGATTGACCTTAATTTTCCAAGTAGCACTTTTCCAGCAACGCCTAGTGCAGGGGTGTCCAAACTTGGCCCTCCAGCTGTTAAGGAACTACAAGTCCCACAATGCATTTGCCTGACTGTGGCTGTCAGACTCCTTCATTGCATTGTGGGACTTGTAGTTCCTTAACAGCTGGAGGGCCAAGTTTGGACACCCCTGGCCTAGTGCTACTACCTGATATAAAGACATTCATGCAGGAGGTTACTTATATAACTCCACCAGTACGAGTACTGGTACAATACCAGTCCTTATCTGGGAACTTACATTCATGTTACACGCACCACAGAGCTTCCTTTCAGCCACTGGGATCCGTTCCTCTTCAATGGCTCACCTGGAAAATCGTTTTTCTCCATGCTATTGCCCCAGTGGCGTGGGTCTCAGAGCTTAGCGATCTTCATGCAAATCACCCTACCTCGTCTTCCATCACAACAGTATAGTCCTTCACATGGTCCCATCCTTCCCTTCCCTGTCAAAGGTCATTTTCCTATGGTAACCTAAACCAGAAAATAGTCGCTCAGCCGTTCGCCCATGTTCCAACTAACCACCAAGGAAATGGCCTTGCGCACTTTAAAACCCAGTCCAGGCTCTAAGATCGTACTTACACATAGTGCGTGACATCCGCAAGTCAGATTCACCATTTATTCTTCCATCTGGACCACACCAGGGAGCTTTCAGTCACCAAGGCGACCATCTCCTGCTGGATAAAACAAGCGATTCAAAGAGCCTATATGGCACTAGGGCAGATGCCTCCAAACTAACTCTCAACTCGCTTAACCAGGGGTGCGAGTACGTTCTGGGCGTTCCAAAACCTGGAGGCAGTGGAACAGCTGTGCAAAGCAGCTACGGGGACCTCTGTCCTCTCTTTTTCCAAAATTTTACCATTGAATATACGTGCAACTTCGGACACTCGATTTCGCTGAAGGGTGCTCCAAGTCGCTGTGGTCCCCTCCACATAGGCCTCTTTCCCACCCAGGATTCACAGGACAGATTTGGTATGTCCCTATTGTTCCTGTGTCCCCCAAGATGACTTGGAGAAAAGGAGATTTTGTGTACTCGTTGTTAAATCTCTTTAGTCACTTGGGGGACACAGGGCTTCCCCCCCCCCTGGATTGAGGCCATCATTTTTCCATCTGACGTTACGGTGTATTTTTCTCAAACTGCTTTCTTTATACTTTTGCATGTTTCATGTTATATTCCTGTTGACTTTGGTAAGAAACTGAACTAGGCTCTGCCTGAGGGTATAGCCAGTGGAGGAGGAGCCAGTTTTCTTCTACTGTTGTGTCCTGCCTCCTAGCAATACCAGCTATACCCCCATTGTCACTGTGTCCCCCAAGTGACTGAAGAGAAAGAGATTTAACGGTGAGTACACAAAATCTCCTTTTGACTCTTTCCAGCTTTCAAATGGGGGTCACTGACCCCATATGAAAAAACAAATGCTCAATAAAGCTACACTTGTATTGTTGATGCTACTTTTTATTACTCAACTTTTTTATTCAAGTCTATCCTATTTATATTCCAATCTCTTATTCAGATCAATGCATGGTTGCTAAGTTAAATTGCACCCTAGCAACCAGATTGCTGAAACTGCCAACTGGAGAGCTGCTGAATAAAAAGCTAAATAACAAACAAATAATAAAAAATGAAAACCAATTGCAAATTGTCTCAGAATATCACTTTCTACATCATACTAAAAGTTAATTTAAAGATGAACCCCTTTAAAACCAGTAATTTAATTAATTACCCAAGCCATTATTTAGGACCGGCACGCCTTTGTTGACATTTTTAGGACCAGGAAGACCAGCAAAGTACCAGGCTGTTTTGATGTGAATTTAACCTAGATTTTGCTTCAAAGTGCCATCAATTCTCACTCACTCCATAGGTTTTAATGAGCACAGCATCCACTGGATGCAAGGCCACTATCAATCCTATCTCCAGCTTGTTGCTATATATAGTGTTTATATATTTATATACATACAGTCATATGCCTGCATTCCGTTTGTCTGTGTGTAAATAGCTTCATATCCTTTTCTTCCAACTCTCCAGGGATGGTGGTGTGTAACTGGGTGGTCATACTCAGTGTATGTATCACAGTCCTCTGCGTATTCGATCCAACTGGAAGAACGTTTGTGAAGCTGAGGGCAACAAAAAGGAGACAGAGAAACCTGCGTACATACAACCTGCGGTGAGTGTGGCTCTGTGCTTCTCTTCTTCCCATCTTTGTCCAGTCAATTTCTGCAAATTAAATATTTTACATTTTGGTTGCATTTTTTGTCTTTTTGTAACAGAATATTCCCTTATCTTTCCTGAATCTTTCTAGGCACAGACTAGAAGAAGGCCAGGCCAGCAGCTGGACGCGCCGCCTGAAGGTGTTTCTGTGCTGCACTCGCACTAAAGACTCACAGTCTGTAAGTCATGAAATCATGTTTCTTGGAGACAAAAGGCTGATCAATAGGGAGTTAGCTTTGGCCAACTGGAACACGATTTTTGGATAATGCTTACTCCAGTTTAATAGTCTATTTCTTTAGCTGGCCATACACGGGCCAATAAAAGCTGCCGATAGACCAAGTCAGTTTATTGGCCTGTGTTTGGGGCCCACAATCAGATCAGCCCGATATCGCCCACCTCAATGTGGACGATGCGGATATCCCTGTGTATGGCCACCTTTAGGCTTGAGACACAGGCAGATTTGGGGAGATTTAGTCGCCTCACGAAGAAACTTCGTGCGACTTCGAAAACGAAGCCCCGCGGACAGGAAGACACGGGAAGGCAGTTCGGGAAGATTGACGCCCAGAAGAAGAAGCGATTTGTCACCAAGCGGCTAAATCTCCCCGAATCTGCCTGTGTGTCACAAGCCTAAGAATAGTGGGTGACTAATCTCCCCGTCTCTTTTCACCCTTAGGGTAAGGCCAGACGGGAATATTCGGGGAGATTTGTCGCCTGGCGACTTCCCCCGCCTACCAGCTGATTAAAGAGTAATCGCCTGCACCTATTCACACACGGCGCTGGCTTTTCCAAAGTCGATTGAAGTTGCCTCCTTCGGCAATTTCGAGCGATTTCGGGAAAGCGCAGCGCCGCATGTGAATAGGCGATGCAGGCGATTATTCATTAACCCGCTGGAAGGCAGGGGGAAGCGGTTAAGGGCTGGGTCAGACAGGGAGATTACAGGCGACAAATCTCCCCGAATCTTCCCGTCTGGCCTAGGGTGAAGACACACACAGCTACTCATAGAAGGGTATTTTGTTTTGCATTTTGTAGCTACAAAAAGTAGCTGCTACTAGTAGCTCCAGCTTCTAGTAGCAGCTACTTTTTATGGTAAAAAAATATCCTGCCACAGTGAGTACATGAAGGAGGTTATTTACGAAACCTCAGATTTATCTGGTCAGGCTTTTTGGGGCAAAACTAGAGTTTTTCGTTGAAAAGACCTGTTTAGGTCCTGCATAAGTCATTGGGAGAAGCACTTGTCACTTTTTCGGGGGGGGGGGGGGAAGGAGCTACCCAGGATTTCATTTTAATTAATTGAGTTTTTCTATGATCTGATTTATTGGGGTTATTTTATTAATAAACAAGGTCAAATCGAACATGACAATTTGGTTATGGGTTGGGTTTTTTTCATAAAATATTAGATAAATTTGGATTTTATTTAATGACCCTCATAGTGTCTTAGCAAAGCCAATTATCACTATTGTCTATTTTGTAGCCATGACCAGTAGCTGCTGCTACTAGTTCTGTGTGTCTTCACCCTTACATTACTACTCTTCCCTTGTTTGGGCCATCTTGCTAGTTCCATAGGCATTTACAATCTGTTGCAGATAATACATTGTTTTATGAAATAGAATTGCAAGGCAGACTTTGATCTAAGCATATTTGAAATATAGCAACCCCCTCCACATTCACCTCAAGACTGTTGGTGCTTCCCTCCTTATTCATATACTGCAGCTGACATACTGGTACCCTGCACCTCTCCATGCCAAAGTCATGCAGAAACTAAATGGCATGAGCTTGGGAAGTTGGTTCAGGGCAATTAACTGGCATAGCAGCAGAGGATCTCAGAGCTGCAGGCCTTATTTGCCCTTTCATTAATTGATGGGTGTTTGGCTGGTGAGCATGTCTAACCTAGAGCATTACAGAAGCCAGGGAAGTAGGTCAGCAACCAGGTAATAGTAAGTATCTGCATGGGGAATTTCCAGACCTTAACCAAATTTTTTCATCTTTTTCCAGGATGCATACTCGGAGATCGCCTACTTGTTTGCAGAGTTTTTCAGAGATCTTGACATTGTTCCATCAGACATCATTGCTGGGCTAGTTCTCTTGCGCCAGCGTCAAAGGGCAAAGCGCAACGCTGTTCTCGATGAGGTCTGTTCATGACGGAATTAAAGCCCTGTCAGGGAGGAACTTTGCGTATAGGAAATTTTTAACTCAGATCATTTTTCTGGCGATTAATGCTTGGTTTTTTGTGTGCTTTCAGGCAAACAATGACATATTGGCTTTTCTATCTGGAATGCCCGTCACTAGGAAAACAAAATACCTGGACCTGAAAAATGCAGTGAGTCTTGCCAATAGTTCTTCGTTCCTCCATCCCTCCACATTGTATTTCCCTACCTAATGTTTATGTCTTTCCAAGCCACCTTTTAATTTCTGGTTTCTACCCCTCAGCAAGAGATGCAGCGGTACAAGGAGGTCTGTTACTACATGCTCTTCGCGTTGGCAGCATACGGCTGGCCTATGTACCTCATCAGGAACCCAACCTGTGGCATTTGCCGGTTGGCAGGGGCATGCTCGTGAGTACTTTCTTTTTGAATGCTAACATACTGTCTTCCACTTTCTTGAGTCTTGCAAATGACTTTTCTTCTGGTTTAATGTCAAGTTTATTTATGGGTGCACCAAATCCATCATTTATGGGTTCTTATGAATACTAAGTCCTTCTGCTATGTCTTCAGTTGTCCAGGGCTTTAAAATGCATTACCCTGTTTTCTCATTTTCTGTCCCTGGTCACTCACTCCACCTAATTTTGTTTTTTTAGCAGTTGCTGCTGCCTTTTCTCTGCAAGGCCACGCTTTGCCCCCGGGGTCACAATTGAGGAGGATAACTGCTGCGGCTGCAATGCGATTGCCATAAAACGCCACTTCTTAGACGAGAACATGAACATGGTGGACATTGTGTATACATCATGTCACGATGCGGTCAGTATCCGTTCTTCTTCCAGCTCTGATCTGTAACTTTCCACTTCAGATATAAATGGGGGTTGAACTTTGTTGAGAGAAGTCTTTGGAGTCTCTGGAAAGTTAGGGGGGGGGCAAAGTCATTTTGTGTGATGTGTCTCTGGACCCTACTCTGCGTGAATTTTTACCCTATAGATTGTGCTAGCAGTATTGACCCATTTGTTGAACCAGCAGAACAAAGGAAGTTATTACAGTTTTCTTCTCTTTTCCATCCTATGCTCCCACTGGCCCTTTTGCTTTGTGCTGTACCCTTCTTTTTTCTCTTCTAGCCTTTTTTTCCCTACTGTCCACCCCCACCCCCCTTTCCATATTTATTCTTTTCTCCAGCCTCTTGTATTCAACCAGTTTCTCCCCCACACACACACACGCACACACCTTTCCAGCTATTTGTCTCTGCACTGCACTGACGAGCCTCAAGAAAGGCGAAACCGGTCTGCAGTTGGGAAATCTGATCAGCTATTATCCTGGCTTTAGCTTGAAAACCCAGTGGGTGAGCTTTAGCCAATAGGATAAACCCATGCAAATGGAATTTTCTTGGAGCACATTTGGAATTCATTCCCAGAATTCCTTTTGTTTATCTTCTTAGTATGTAATTTGGCATTCCACTGTTGTTGCTCCCCCTAGTGTTCGTTTCTGGAAATGACCCTGGCACGCCCAGATCTCTGTTGATATTCTACAGTCTGTAGCATTCCCCTAATACATCTTAAAAATGTGAAAGCAAGCAAGGAGGAAGAAGAGTGTCTTTTTATTAATTGTTTGCGAGTAGTTGGATTTGATGTGGATGTGGTCGTATGTTTGTTCAGAATGTATGTTTGTGATTGGTTAGTTGTGATTAAAGGGGAAGTGTTACCCCCACTGCAAATGTTTACTTTCAACTCGGATTGCTTTAGTATACAGATATAGACGTGATACTCTTATTGAGGTGTGTTTATATTCTTTCTAAAGTCACACATTCTTTCTTGTTTTATAGGTTTATGAAACACCATTCTTCGTTGCAGTTGATCACGATAAGAAGAAAGTGGTAATTAGCATTCGTGGGACACTCTCTCCAAAGGTAGGGAACAAGTCCCGCTCCCTCGACAGTGACTTTACATAAGATCTTTGGAGGCAAATACTGTTTTAATCTAACTACTTCCTACCAATAGGATGCCTTGACAGACCTGACAGGAGATGCAGAGCGACTGCCAGTGGAAGGACATCACGGCACCTGGTTGGGGCACAAGGTGAGACCAGAGAGCTAAATAGCTAGGTCTGCTTATACTCTTGGTCATAATCCCTAATCTTGTACCTGTTTTCTAAATATTAAGCTTAGTTTTGTGCAATACTTTATGCTACTACCCCTATCTTAACCTTTACAGTTGTGGTTCTGTTTAATATGATAAATATTAAATGTCATCCTGCCCTTCTCTTGGTATTACTCTTGGCCAAAATCCTATAAGCAGGTTAGTTGGCTTCCCATGAAGTTGTCCCTGATTTGTGTGAATTTGATGGGGACCAAATAAAGAAAGCTTCACTGGGTGCTGAATCTGATTTGAATCATGTATAATTTATGTGACGCTGTTAGATCCTGACCATAGAGCTTCAGCACCCAAGGCAAGTGTGGCAGTCTTTATGCCCCCCATGGTATACCACACCTGTCTGGCAGAATTATGGCAGACACAGACCAACTTAAACAAGGATGGGGGAGAAACAAAGAGCTGCTATTGTATTTGGGCATTAAAACTGCATAAACATTCCTATATGTCTTAATACATTTTAATTTTAAAAATACATTTACAGAAATGCCCTAGCTGAAAATATCAGGTCACTCCTTTACCAGCCATGTAATCGCAGCCCTTCCAATTGCGCCTTCTGCAGTGTAACATTGATTTCTCATCTTCAGGGAATGGTTCTGTCTGCTGAGTACATTAAGAAGAAGATGGAGCAAGAAATGGTTCTTTCCCAAGCATTTGGCCGTGACCTGGTAAGTGTGAAAATTAACATAAGGAGCATTAATGGGTATTATTGGTGTAAGATAGATATAGGATAACCAGGTAAACTCCTTCTGTCCTTACTGCCAGCTGCATTACTTACAAATATCAATACCAACTTCCAAATATCAAGTATCAAATTTCTTGGTTGCAGCTGGAGTCTAATCCAAGCCGCCATGTTTAATGTTTGATGGGCACTTGGAATAGGCAGTTGCAATAGGAGTTATGATCTCAGTGCTTTGGGTTTGTGCTACACATTAATCAGAATTTCCATAGCAGCTGGAGATTCTGGGATTTGTCATAGGTCATTTTTTATTCCTGGGAAACACAATTAATAGGTCATTGTGTATTTTGTTGACACTTGCTGGCTGAAGCTTTATACAAAGCCCTTTACATTCTAGGCAGGAGGAAACTGCCAGTGTTTTTTTCCAGGAACTCTAATAAAACATAAAGTGTGCCATCATCCTCATTGGTTATCAGTGTAGAGATCAAAGTCCAGTCTGTGGACAGTAAAAAAACAAAACATGGGCAAACAATAGCCAGATTCTTAAATCAAGGCTTGGGCTTAAATGAAAACACACTGGTGTAACCTTCCCACCAGTACTGTACATGTGTGTCCTTGATGTTGGTGTTTAACCTCTCCTTTATTGTCAGGCACGTGGGACCAAACACTACGAACTGATTGTGGTTGGCCATTCACTTGGAGCAGGAACTGCTGCCATCTTGTCCTTTCTGTTACGCCCACAGTATCCCTCCCTTAAGTGCTTCGCATATTCCCCACCCGGTGGCTTGCTTAGGTATGTTATCTATATAAATCTGTGTCTCCTAAGGATCTCTGTATACTTATAAAAGAACTGAGTTTCCCATTAATTCCTTTGTCCTTTTTTCCTCGTTTGTTCTGCAGTGAGGATGCTATGGAATATTCTAAGGAATTTGTTACCTCTGTGGTGCTTGGAAAGGATCTTGTTCCAAGGTAAGAACCACAAACTCTATTGTAGGTGCTGCGTTCCCCATTCTGATTCACCCTGTCACCCTCTCCTATGCTTTTCCTTCAGAATCGGCCTTTCACAGCTTGAAGGTTTTCGCAGGCACTTGCTTGATGTTCTTCAGAGAAGCAACAAGCCTAAGGTATCGTTATCTTGAATTAGACCTTTTTATGTTAAACCCTTTGCAGATCTGGGTACATGTTGCAAATGTTATCATCATGTGCGTCCCAACTTTCTTGCAGTGGCGCATCATACTTGGTGGAACGAAATGCATTCCTAAATCAGAACTACCAGACGAGTCAGAGGCTATAACGATACCCAGTAATCGTCTATGGACGCACCCTAGTGACCTGACCATAGCACTTTCAGCTAGCACACCTCTTTACCCACCTGGGCGTATCATTCATGTGGTTCATAACCATCCAGAAGAGCAGTGCTGGTGAGTACAATAGGGAAAAGTATAATTTGCATTGCTGACATTACTATTTTGTTTGATACATTTCCCTCTCTTTGCCTTCCAGTTTCTGGAATCAGGAAGAACCCACCTACTTTGCCATCTGGGGCGATAATAAAGCATTTGAGGAGGTTATAATCTCACCAGCCATGCTACATGAACATCTCCCACATGTGGTAATGGATGGACTGAACAAGGTGAGATTGTCCTGAGGCCCTGTTGTAAAGGTACAACAAACAGCATTTCTCTGCAGTTGAAAACCAATGAGGAATGCTGGAATTAGTTTCCAAAAACTGCAAAAGTCATTGCCCTAGTAGCTGGGAACCTAACCTGGCTGCAGAACTTACCAAACACTAGATTTTCTGCACTTTCATTGGGCAACAAATGGAAGGAACGCTAGACACCAGGATCTTTGTCCTGTTAGCTGGACTGTTCTCTTTAGGTTACCCTTTTTTCAATGATGCACTGAAGAGATGGGGACAGTATACAATTAGGGCTGGCCTGCTGTCTCCCCTTGTTCCTCAACTCACAGCACTTTTAATTCTGTTACCAGGTCCTAGAGAATTACAACAAGGGCAAAACTGCGCTGCTCTCAGCTGCCAAGGTCATGGTGAGTCCCACAGAGGTGGATCTGAACCCAGAGCTAATTTTCCAACAGCAGCCTCACCACCCACCTCTTCCAATTCTGGAGGTAATTCCTGCCATCATGCCTGGAGCAAACAGGAGGAACAGCAGCACCAAGTAAATATCTCGTTTTTTTGCTATACTCCCTCATATGTTAGATCTGTTTGTCTTTTTTATACCTTTTTGATTTTATGTCTTTTCATTTTTCCTCCATTTTACTGTCTCTGTCTTATCACCATTATTCAGGGTTCCGGGTTGAACTGGTATCTGTCTTGTGTCTGAACTGGTATCTGTCTATGTGTAACGGAGGCTGTTCTTTCACTTTTTTCTTGCTTATCCATGGCCTGTTTATATGGTCCTTAGTTTATTCATCTGTGAGTGTTTTTATCATATTTTTCTCCTATCCATAAGTACCTATCTCAAATTTCCCTCTAAATATACTTTGATCCTCTGCCTCAGCATTTCGATTGCGCTTATTTCATTTGGTTTATGCAGTAACATGAACAAACTTTACACAGGTTCAGTAATCAAAGAACCAGTTTGCCTGTAGCAGATCTAATTTGAATTCAATTGCCTTTTATATTGAAAAACTGTGTCCATATCTGCATAATCCTCAGTACTTATCGCTTGTTGCCTCCTTATATCTATATCCCAACTGCCATTTCTCCTTGCCCCTAGTTTGCAGGTCACTCACCCTGACTAGTTTGCCTCTTCATTTGCTAATTACAGACTTTTGGGTTTCACATTTTTCCCCCCTCTCTTTTCCTTTTTGAATAGCGTTTCTACAAGGTTTAATCAATGCAATAATTTGTTTTGCAATAATTTTATTAATATTTTTGTCTTTCTCTTGCGTCCTATATCTACAGGAGTAAGCAATCGGACATCAGCCTGGAGGGTTTCTATGATTCTCGCCTTCTGTCCCCAATTTTCAAAGACCCAGTAGAGCTCCTTTTGATGAGCACAAAAGATTGCCTTGCGGTATCTCTCCAGGATCGTAAGGCGCCGCTCGCTACGATGGAGAGCCTTTCTGATAATGAGTCTGTTTACAGCTTCGACTCACGTCGCTCTTCTGGTTTCCGCAGCATACGAGGCTCACCAAGCCTGCGAGCAGTGTTGGAGCGGGATGAGAGTCATTGTTTCTTTATTGACCCAACGATCCCTGAGGAAAACCCTTCTTTGAGTTCACGGACAGAGCTTCTTGGAGCAGACGCCCTCTCAAAGCATTCACAGGAGAGCCAGCCAATTGAGGTTGCTCACAACAGTGGCAGATCTTCACCAGGTGACCTACCCCTGTGGGATGAAGATGCCTCAGCAGGAGTAGAGACCAGCAGAGCTCTCACCCCGGCTAAAGAAGAATTGGCACTGCAGAATGGGCGCTTGAATGAGGTGCCTAGTCCCCAGGTGTTAGAGTTTGCAGAATTTATAGACAGCCTTTTTAATTTGGACACCAAAAGTGGTTCTCTACAGGATCTGTACCACGTGATGGTTTCGGATGGTACAGACCGTGATATACCTAAGTCAGTTAGTGACCAGGAAATCCTGTTTAGGGCAAAGTTTGAACCTAATCTGGTGCCCAAGCCCCCTCGCGTCTTTGCTGGGTCTGCAGATCCATCATCTGGCATTTCAGTGTCTGCCTCCTTCCCCCTCAGCTCCTCTGGGGAGCTCATGGACTTAACACCAACGGGTATGAGCAGCCAGGAGTGCCTGACGCCTGACCCCATCCGAACTCCAACACCAACAGGAGCCAGTAACGGCAAAAAGGAAGAGTTGCTTATTTCTGCTCTCTAGGCAAATGCGTAGGGAATAATGAACAGAGAATTCTTGGTTTTTTAGGTGAACACGTTTAGTAAGAGAATTGCCAGTGGTAACCCGTGCTGTCCAAAATTTCCAGGAGTGTGAAGGAATATGTTTACAGCAGCAGTCCTGCATACTACCAGTATAGGAAGTGACAAGTATGCTTGGAAGAACTGTAGAATACAGTAAATTATTGCCATAGGTTAATTAGCAAAGCAAAAGGGACTCTACAGTCTTCATGAAGGTAATAAACCTAGGAAAGAGACTACGTTGCACTAAATAGATTCTGCCATAGGATAAGCTAGCAAATTCTAATCTAGCCATGGCATTTCCCCCCTGAATATCTATGAAATATAGTGCAGCTTGTGATGCCCTGGGGGAACTGAAAAGTATTCTGATTACCACCTTCCTCAGGAAGGGCCTTTGCCTTCTTTACCTCCTTGTCTCTCAAATCCACCCCGCATCTCCTAATCTCAGCATGCTTCCTTATGTGTGGGTTTACGTGTTGTTGCTCAGTATACATAAATCAACAGTGTGTATTGTCTCTGTATTAGAAGCAGTACCGCATGTTTGCTTATAATGCAGTTAGTCATGAGAAAAATCAACAGATCTGTAACAGCAGCCATGAAAGAAAACAAAAAATCAGTTCTAGAGTGGAGATAACCTTTGGCACTGGCTACTGCAGATTTACTGTTCCCATCAGCTGGCAGGGGGCTGTTGGATGTGCTCCAGCACTTGAGTGATGTTGGAATTGTAGATCTGCAGGAATGTCATAGCTAACTTCTCTTCCCCAGCTGAAGGCTTATTATGGTGGTCAATGTAAGACGAATGGATGAGATATGAAATATTATTAGGAGGTATGGCTAGGGTTGCCAATCCTAGGTATGGCACACAGCATTTTGGTCACTTTTACACTTCTGGGTGATGGGATGTCCAGAATATGTTTCTATTTCTCTCAATAGCAAATTCCTTGACCTGGATGGTGTCTGTGGGTCCAGACCAAATTGCTGTTTATATGAATAGGAAGCAATTTAGGCACTTTGTTCAACATCTTAGATGTTAAATACCTAAAATGCTGTGCCCTTAACTGTCTCCAATAGTATATACCTACAGAAAATATATATTTATATATAGAGATCCCTGTGCTTTCAACTGCATTCATTATTGCTCTTTATCTTTATGTATAAATTGAGCTGTTAGAACCCACCACCCCACCTGATGTAATCTGGCGCTGATCTAACATGCGGTACTGCTTGTCAGTTGTCTCTGAGTGTGCCAAAATGGATTGGGTTTCCCCAGTCAGAATGAATATTCTCTCAACTGAACCATGACTTTTTATCTGCCATGTTGGTGCTGCTTTTTAAGTGAAATATAAGGCTTCCCCGTAGATTTGAGCCCTTATGTGTGTTCTATAAAAGCCAGTAGTGCTACAACAATTATTTAAGAGACAACAATTCCACCCTCTCACACCCATGCACTTTTGGTGGCAGTATTTACAGACTCATGGAAGGAACACAAATCTATATTTATTATAAAGGTCTTGGATGACCATAGTAGAATCTATAGAATGTATTGGGGATGATTGTCAGCATAACCCCAAGTATTCAGTCATCCCTACTGTACATAGTGATCTCCCACAAAAGCAGTAGCCACCTATAGAGAGTGCCAAAGTATGCCATGTTTCATGGAGTAGCACCCAGTGTTTGTGATGGCAGTGGGGAGGGGTAACCAAGTGGCTTAAATGAGTTGTATTTCTATTTTGGTTATAGGGCAGCTTGCCGAGGGCTCAGTATATGATACCCTTAATGTGTTTAAAGCCCAGTGATTGGACAGCTCGTTTGGAGCACTGGATTTATTGGGTATTAGTAGATTAATGCCATATTAATTTAAAAGTTGAATTGTTGATGAGGTTCTACAAGCTAGGAACTAGATATTTCTAAAAGGAGAGCCATCTACTAATCCCCTCCAGCAGCATCATTAGTGTCGGACTGGGTCCTGGACCACCAGGGTACCAGGAAAACTCCTTCTTCTCCAGCTATGTGGCCCTGTATGCCAATACTCCATTTCTGTATGAGAGAACAGGAGTGAGACTGGGGGGGGGGGGATATATGAGTGGATCTACAATATATAAAGAAGGTGCGGAAAAATAGTTTGGAGTGTAGTCTATAGGTCTTCTGGTGGACCCCTGGCACCCCAGTCCGACATTAGCTTGATGCAGTTCCTGCAGCTCTTCAGCTTGGCCGTCCCATCACTCATGGTTTCCTTTATTGGCCTTTAACCCCCTGGCCCTCTTTATTTGCTCTCCCTTTTGACTGCTTTTTGCTCTGCACTTTAATTTTCTAATTTTTCATGTATCTTGTGATTTTCTACCATCCCCATTGTCTTACATTTCACGTGATGTCTTCTTCTTTTCCTCCTACTTTAGCTCTTTGCACATCTGAGGCTACTGTTGTCCACGTGGATCAGGAGATATGTCCTACATTGTGTTTGATGTTTTGTTTGGGGTGATGTACAATATTGAAAGAGCAGAGTATCCATCCACAAAACAGACCCCTCCTCTCCCCAGGAGCTGACACTTTCCAGTCCTGTTGTAGTGAATAGACGACAGTAGCGAATGTGGGCCTGCTAGTCTGACCAACGGGGTTCTGTGTTAAAATCGTAGCACTCACGGGGAAGATAGTCATGTGCATGGGGCCTTAATGTTGTCTTATGAAGCCTTGTAGTCTAGTGGGCTATTTCTGGTAGGGCAGGGACATGCCAATGCAAAGCCAAGTGGAAGGTAAGATTAGTTTAAGATTTGACAAAGCCCATTTTATATTTTGTGCCATGCCAGAATTCCTATTTTTAATTCCTTATTTATTAGCCTGGCAGCTGTTTTTGTGATGCCTCAGTTGCTCTTGTTACCTGTTTGTCTGTATTCTGTGTCACTTATACATTGACCTCCCCAACGCCAACCACCTCCAAGCTTAGTTGGGGGGGGGGGG
>CM044437.1:14306344-14320389 GCA_024363595.1 Xenopus borealis | reverse complement strand
GACTACATATGTTCTAGCGCCCGTTAATTTAACGGGCTTAATGTCTAGTATTATATATATTAATAATGTATTTACTCACAGGGTTCAGCCAGTTGATTGTTTCAGAGGTGGAAACACAAAAGGATCAATATTTTGTCATTCCAGCTCTGTGATGCAGCACATTAAGGGTGGGGAAGAGGGGAATGACCTTACGGTGAGTAGCCAGAAACAAGAGTCACTTTTAGGGCAGTGACCGTTGCTAAAATGAGATCCATTACTAGGGAGTAGGAGGAAGGGGCACCCAGAGGTGACTATGGGAGAAGAAAGGGAGAATAACACTAATACCAATGAGTATGTGATAACAGCACCCACTGTAGATTTTCACACTAATGTCTCCCACCCATATAGCATTATAATGTAGAAGTGATTGTAATGCTGTGAGTCATGGATTTCAGGTGGGGCGCTATGTCTTGTGCTATACATCCTGCTGAACTCACAATTAAACAGACATTGCCTGTGCCTGACAGCTCCATTCTCTCCAGTCTGACTCAGATGCAGGAAACAACAATGTGTAGATTAAACATGTGTTGCCTATCCTGAGCCACAACCCAGCAGTGTTGCAAGTGTATCATTCCTGACTGCCCTTTAAGCAGTTGTCAAATTGTGAATATGTCGTAGATCAGGGGTCCCCAACCTTTTTTGCTCGTGATCCACATTTAAATTTAAAAAAGAGTTGGAGAGCAACACAAGCATGAAAAAGTCCATGTGGATGTCAAATAAGAGCTCTGATTGGCTTTTTTGTAACCCCTATATGGACTGGCAGCCTACAGGAGAGAATGTTAGGCAGGACATCTGTTTTTTATGCAACCAAAACTTGCCTCTAAGCCAGTAATTAAAAAATAAGCACCTGCTTTGAGGCCACTGGGAGCAACATCCAAGGGTTTGGAGAGCAACATGTTGCTCTCGAGCTACTGGTTGGGGATCACTGATGTAGAGAGTGATAGACTGAGAAAGTTTACAATTGTTTTTTTTATCATTTGTGGGTATTGAGTTATTTTGATTTTTTTTCAGAAGTTTGCAATTTCAGCACTTTGGTTGCTAGGGTCCAAATTACCAAGAAACAGTAACAGGAGAGGCCTGAATAAAAAGATGAGCAATAAAAAGTAGCAATTACAATACATTTGTAACTTGACAGAGCATTTGTTTATTTAGATGGGGTCAGTGACCCCTATTGGAAAGCTGGGAAGAGTCAGAAAAAGAAGGCAAATAATTTGGAAACTATATAAAAGAAAAGCCAGTTTGCTTAGAATTAGCCGTTCTGTAACATACTAAAAGTTAACTCGAAGGTGAACCACCGCTTTAAAAGACCTGTGGTATGTTTGTGAATATTCTCATTCATCCAGGGCATGGTATATATGTTGAAATAAGTCAAATCAACTGGACTTGCTGTGTTTTATCTGTGACATGGGTAGAGCTCCAGAATCCTCCCCTATTCCTTACATGGCTTGGCCATTCCTGGCACACTGGAGTTGCTACACTCAATCTCACTGCCGACTGTAAAAAGAGGGAGATTTATATGAACAGAAAATCCCTCTCTCCCTGTCTGGATTTAGGATAAACATTCCACCGACCAAAAATAGGATCAGCAAAATATATCAGGCGCAAGAGTTCTTAAAGGAACCGTTCAGTGTAAAAATAAAAACTGGGTAAATAGATAGTCTAGCCACTAAAGACTGTATAGTTGACCTATCCCTTGTAGGTAGAAATTTGGGAATGAAGCCCACGTAGGGCTGAGATGAGGTTAGGCAGGGCCCCTTCCCTTCCCCAGGTTACATAGTTACATAGTTAAATTGGGTTGAAAAAAGACCGAGTCCATCAAGTTCAACCCCTCCAAATTAAAAACCCAGCATACATACACACACACACACACACAACACACACAAACATCTCCACTCTTTCAAACACAAACCATATACCTGTATGCCCATAGCTATACTAACTGTAGATTTTAGTATCAAAATAGCCTTTGATATTATGTCTGTCCAAAAAAACATCCAAACCCCTCTTAAAAGCATCAACAGAATGAGCCATCATAGTATCTTGCTGCCCCCAGTCCCCCCAGGCTAGAATAATAGAGAGGCTGCCCAGTGGTGGGAAGAAGAGGGGTGGGCCTGGGGGGTTAGTTGCTGGAGCAGGTTTCTTAAGGGAGGGTTGGTAGTTTTTGTTTCCCATCCACCCTCCTTAGGTGAAGAAGGATCCAAATGAAGGTGCTCCAGGGTACTTTGTGACCGATTGCCGGAAGGGGTCAGTATAATTTTTCCTTGTAGTCATAATTGGCTTCAAAGCACTAGAGTTTTTGCCTTCTTCTGGAGTACCATTATCTGTGTTGATCAACAATACTTACCTGGTACAGATGCAGCTCTTGGGTTGTCGATGTAATATGGCAGTAGTGCGGCTCCATGAGCAAAAAGATGGTTACAGTGCAGGCCTACCTTTGTTGAGTCACCGGTGTGTGCCAGACTTTGACTGCACGGTCTTGTCTGAGTCATGCGAGAGGCCGGGTTAGCGTCATTTACACACAATGTTGGGAACAGGGGGTAAGGGCTATGGTTCCATTACGGAGGGTGCTTTGCCCCATGATCCCTGCTCCCCAATTTTATGGTATGGACAGTTGCCAACTTTTCATGAAAAAAAATACCGGCCTTCCTATATATTTATCTTTTTTTCCTATTAATAACATTGGGATCAACCATCAAAAATACCGGCCAGTAAAATACCAGCCAGGTGGCAACCCTAACAGTGAGCCCACGTTTGATATTAGGAGCTGCATCTGGGGTCAGTGGGTGTACCTAGTCTTTTTTGCCTAAATTGTTAAATAAAGCTTTTACCTCCATAGATTTTGCCACCATATATGTCTCTGTGCCTTTAATTTTGTATATTAGGGACACACTATGAGGGGATGGGGGGTTCCTTTACCTAGAACCTGTTGCCTGTAGCTTCACATATGTACTCAATGAAAACTTAATAAGCGGTGAAGGGCAAGATCAAACTGGGGTGTCCAAGGCCAAGGCAGATGAAAACAGAGAAGCAGGTGGGGATTGGGTTGGCGAGGCCCATGAAGGCTTGGGCTACTAGAGTTTTCACAGTGTCCCGCCGGTCCAGTCAGACCCATGTGACAGGTACAATTCCCGGATCATGGGTAAAATCAGAGGAGGGAACTAGAAAACTTTATATCAAATGATCCAATAACCCTATTGGGGAGTTTTCTACCAAGAGACTGAAATATACTGATATATAAACCAACCGTTTAAAGAAACCTGGTGAGAGATGAAGAATTTTTCATGCCAATCCAGCCACTCAATTTAAATAGGAAAAGTAGTGTAAAGCGCAAGGGACAGTGTTATAGGCCACATTGTGTTCTTCTGTACTATCAGAATGCAGTGAGTCTAAAGCACACAGGGCCACTGTCACCAGCCCTCGTTGTTACCATATGTCCCCCCCCCCCCATTTTCAATGCTTGCTTCTAGGAAGAGCTGTCATTCCACGGAGGCCCTGCTGCCTGGCACGTGTAGGGTTAACAACCCATCCCTATCCCCGCATCTGTTGCAGTGACAGAACACTGGGACAAGTCACACAGCCTCGTCTATTCCTCGCCAGATGCAGGAGACCATTCAGAAATAAAAAAAATAACAGACCCAGTAATATCTGGTAGAGATACTGAACAAACCAGGGGGGAGGGAGATGTTCTGGTCCCTCTCTGTGCTGCTATTCTGTTCCCTGCAGATAAAAGACACAATGGGATTTTGTCTTGGGTTCAGGGTGCACGTGTCTTATGGAGAGAGTTATATATTTATATATATTTATATATCTATGTCCCTCTCACAGCTGTGTAGGGCAGTAATGGGTCTATTCTTTGGTAAGGAACTCTGTTATTCTCAGGACACTATTGTGATTCTGTCCTCTGTAACCCCCCAACACCTCCCTAAAACCAGCAACACAATGAAGAGCTTGTATAGAGCAGCTTTTCCATTGTCCAACAATCATTAACGCAGCGCTCAGATTCATAGGGGGAACTTGCTGGCCCATTTATCATCTATCTGTCTATCCATATCGGTCAACCCATAGTCACATTATACTATTATTTATATTATTTATAAACACTCTTATAGGTCAGTAGTTCCTAAACTATAGGGGTCAGTGTCCGGAGGGGTCGGACAAATGGGACATTTGGTTCCAGCAATGTCAGATCTGGGTCTTTTTTCAAAAATAATGTTTTTTCTTCTCCTGTTCTAGATTTTCATCCCTCTGCTTTTTTTCCCATTTTTTTTTAAATTGCAAAATAACTATTTGTAAAAAAAAAAAATGCCAAACAGAATATAATCAGGAAGGGAAGCGATCGTGAAATGTTCGAGGATTTTCCAGTAGTCTTAAAGTGCGAGGATCCAAATTATGGAAAGTTCCCAAGTCTCCAGCATTCTGGATAATAGATCCCGACCGCCCATATGGCCTCCATTCTGATCTGATCGTTGGGCCCACGATCGGATCAGCCCGATATTGCCCACCTCAATGTAGGCATATCGGGGAGAGAGCCGGATCTTTATTTGATGCCCCCCATGAGCACAAGCTTGTCACTCCCCTTGTGTGCGCTACATGGAAAAAACAGCTTTTCTAAAATACTTTTTTTAGGTTTTTGGTTCTCCTTTAACTTCACAGTCACTTTCCAATGCTGTGATTAACAGTCTTATTTGTATAAAGTACAAATATCAAAAGTAGGGTCTTTTTAATTTACTTCTTTATAAAAAAACATTTCCTCAATTTCAGTTGATTAGGATATAGACTGTTGCTTCTTCTTACTTCTTCCGTGAGTTCATTGTACTTTATTGTACAGGTATGGGACCTATTATCCAGAATGCTCAGGACCTGGGGCTTTCCAGATATTGGATCTTTCTGTCATTTGGATCTTCTTTAAAGGAAAACTATACCCCCCGAACAATGTAGGTCTCTATAAACAGGTATTGCATAAACCAACTCATATGTAAAACCCTGCTTCATGTAAATAAACCATTTTCATAATAATATACTTTTTTGTAGCATGTGCCATTGAGTAATCATAAATAGAAAATTGCCATTTTAAAAATAAGGACAGCCTCCTGGGATCCTAGGATCCAACAGTGCACACAAACATACCAAACAAACTATAAAGTTAGGTCACACGAGCCAATTAACAGACAGAGTTGTGTCTTTTGCTTCAACACTTCTTCCTGTTACAGTTAGAGTTGAAATATTTCTGGTCAGGTGATCTCTGAGGCAGCACACAGACCACCACAAAATGGTGGTTCAAGGCAAGAGATGTAAAAGGGCAATATTTACCTTAATATATATTCCAGTTTGGTAAGATTCTTTAATATGTCATTTAATTTGATATAAACTATCTGTTGCTCAAAAATTCATTTTCGGGGTATAGTTTTCCTTTAAGTCTACTAGAAAATCATATAAACATTAAATAATCCCAATAGGCTGGTTTTGCTTCCAATAAGGATTAATTATATCTTAGTTGGGATCAAGTACAAGCTACTGTTTTATTATTACAGAGAAAAAGGAAATAGTTTTAAAAAATTTGGATTATTTGGATAAAATGGAGTCTATGGGAGACGGGCATTCTGTAATTCAGAACTTTCTGCGTAACTGGTTTCCAGATAACAGATGGGTATGGGACCTGTACCTTTTTCTCGTTTTCTTATATTTTCATTGCTCTGCTATGCTTCTCTAAAATCAACAAAACATAAAGTTAAAAAAAAGAATAAAAGTTAAAGGGATACTGTCATGGGAAAACGTTTTTTTTTTTTTTTTTTTAAACGCATCAGTTAATAGTGCTGCTCCAGCAGAATTCTGCACTGAAATCCATTTCTCAAAAGAGCAAACAGATTTTTTTTCATATTCAGTTTTGAAATCTGACATGGGGCTAGACATATTGTCAATTTCCCAGCTGCCCCTGGTCATGTGACTTGTGCCAGCACTTTAGGAGGGAACTGCTTTCTGGCAGGGTGTTGTTTTTCCTTCTCAATGTAACTGAATGGAACGCAGTGGACATGGGTTTTACTATTGAGTGTTGTTCTTAGATCAGGGAACTGTTATCTTGTGTTATCTGGTTACCTTCTCATTGTTCTGTTGTTAGGCTGCTGGGTGGGGGGAAAGGGAGGGGGTGATATCACTCCAACTTGCAGTACAGCAGTAAAGAGGGATTGAAGTTTATCAGAGCACAAGTCACATGTCTTGGGGCAGCTGGGAAATTGACAATATGTCTAGCCCCATGTCAGTTTTCAAAATAAAATATAAAAAAATCTGTTTTCTCTTTTGAGAAATTGATTTCAATGAAGAATTCTTCTGGAACAGCACTATTAACTGATAGGATCCCTAACAGATAGTTTGGTAAAAATGTGACCAGGGAAAAAATGTATTTTCTATAGAACGCTGAAAAATGTGCAAAATCAGAGAACAAAAAATTATAAATGCATTCCTCTGACAAAAAAATCACCCAAATAGTTCAATGGTATGATGATTTGAGTTACATTTTTTTCATTATGGGTGGAATAGTTATTCAGATATTGACAGCTAATTAAAGCGAGTGATATTCTGGGACAATTTGCAGTTAGTCTTCATTTTTTTTATAATTAGTAATTTTTGAGTTATTTAGCTTTTTATTCAGCAGATCTCCCCTTTGTAATTTCAACAATCTAGTTGCTAGGGTAATTTGGAAGTATAGGGAAAAAATTTCCCATGACAGTTCTTAATGTTCAGTTTTTTTGCATTTATAATGAAGTTTTTGATCAGTAGAATTCTCATTGGTGAAGTTTCTTGCATCTATAATTATGGTTTTCAAGTAACTTTTAGAGAAAAATAGGGGGCACTGTGGATCGGCATTACAGTTGGGTTTACAACCCCTTTAAGGACGGCTGAAGTATTCTATTGCAATTTACAATTTATTGTAAAGAGGTTGTTCTCATTTAAATTAACTTTTAGTACAGTTTAGAGAGCGATATTCTGAGACAATTTGCAATTGGGTTTGATTTTTTTTTTTTGTGGTTTTTGAGTTATTTATATTTTTATTCATCATCTCTCCGTTTTGCAATTTCAGCCGTCTGGTTGCTAGGGTCCAAATTACCCTAACAGAAAAGCATTGAAGACTAGAATATGAATATGAGAGAAAGATGAGTAATAAAAAAAATAGCAATAAGAATACATTTGTAGTGTTACAGAGCATTTGTTTTTAAATGGAGGTCAGTGACCCCATTTGATCGCTGGAAAGTGTCAGAAGAAGAAGGAAAATAATTAAAAAACTATAAAATAGAAAAAAATGAAGGTCAGTGTATAACTGGTTAATATTGGCTGTTCTATAACATACTAAAAGTTAACTTGAAGGTGAACCACCCATTTCATTTTTTTTATTCTTTAGGAGTTTTATGTACCATTTTGTTTTCCGTCGCTCCATGCGTGATCTCTACAACTATCTGCAATAAGAGGGTTGGAAGCGGGTACATGCTGTGGATTGATAGACAATACAGACCTGGGAGAGCCTGAATGAGAGAAATACAAAATTACATAAATCATACATTTCCACTGCAAACTTTTAACTAGGAATGCACCGAATCCACTATTTTGGATTGGGATAAACCCCCGAATCCTTCAAGAAAGATTCGGCTGAATACGGAACTGAATCTGATCTCTAATTTGCATGTACAAATTATGGGTTGGAAGAGAAAAACATGTTTTACTTCCCGCCCTTAAAGGGAAACTATACCCCCCGAACAATGTAGGTCTCTATAAACAGATATTGCATAAGACAACTCATGTGTAAAACCCTGCTTCATGTAAATAAACCATTTTCTTAATAATGTACTTTGCGTATGAAAATTCAAATTAGGCTTGCATATGCAAATTAGGGTTCGGTTCGGCTGGGCAGAAGGATTTGGCCGAATCCTACTGAAAAAGACTGAATCCTGAACAGAATCCTGGATTCAGTGCATCCCTACCTTTAATTAACATTAAAGGGGAACTTCTCTTTACGTTAAATTTAATATCTAGTAAAATTCAGCTTTTCAACGAGTCTTCATTTTTTAAAATAGTTTTTGAATTATTTTCCTTCTATTCATGACTCTTTCCAGCTTTCAAATAGGGGTCAGTGACCGCCCAACAGCAAACAAACTATTGTTCTGCCAGACTACAATTTTGTTATTGTTCATTTTTATTATTTATCTTTCTATTCAAGCCTCTCCTATTCATATTCCAATCTCTCATTCAAATCAATGCATGGTTGCTAGGGTAGCTACCAGATAGCTGCTGAAATTGCCAACTAGAGAGCTGCTGAACAAAAAAAGCTAAAAACCACAAATAATAAAAAAGACAAACTGCAAATTGTCTCAGTATATCACAGTCTACATCATACTAAAACAACAATGACAACTGGCAAAATGCTCCCATCTGCATGGGAGTTGCGGTTGAACATGAGCAAAAGGATTGTAGTGGGTTGGGAAAGTTTTATGTATTTTCTGAAATAATATAGTTTTACTTTTTTCACAAATCTGCCTTTTGGTCTGATCTAATACTTATACTTCATATTAATATATTTTGCATTTGCAATTGCTCATAATGTTTCAATTTATTGATTTGCTTTATATTTGATATAGAATCTTTTATCCGGAAACCCATTATCCAGAAAGCTCCGAATTACGGAATGGCTCTTCTATAGACTCCATTCTATCCAAATAATAATATTTAAAAATGATTTACTCTGTAATAATAAAACAGTAGCTTGTACTTGATCCCAACTAAGATATAATTAATCCTTATTGGAAGCAAAACCAGCCTATTAGGTTTATTTCATGTTTACATGATTTTCTAGTAGACTTAAAGTATGAAGATCCAAATTACTGAAAGATCTGTAATCCAGAAAACCCCAAGACCCAAACATTACGGATAACAGGTCCCATACTTATATCACCAACGCATGTAAGCAGCACTTATACATCATTCCTACCAATACCTGCCCAAGCGGAGCTTGCAATCTACGGTCCTTATCCCATTCACACACTATCTGATGAGAGTTTTTATAATCTATATTTGTGCAGTGGGATATCGTAATTAAACCAAGTTTGCAGCCAGAGTTTAAGGCTGGGGACAGACAGGGAGATTCAGGGAGATCCCGAAGTTTCCTCACGAAGTAACTTCGGGCGATTCCGGAAATCGCTGCGTCGCGTGTGTACAGCGCTGGCGCTTTTCCATTTAAACTTGCGACGGACAGGGAGAAGGAAGTTCGGGGAGATTGTCGCCTGCTATTAAACAGCAGGCGACAGAATCTCCCCGAATCTCCCTGTCTGTCCCCATCCTAAAGGGGTTGTTCACCTTTAAGGGCTAGACCACACGGGAAGATTCAGGGAGATTAGTCGCCTGGCAACTAATCTCCGCTTCTTTGGGGCGACTGATCTCCCTGAATTGCTTGCCTGTGTCTCGCGCCTGCTAAACTGGAAGTCACCTGTGCTTGTTCACACGCGTTGCTGCGTTTTTCTATATGTCGCTTGAAATTGCCTAACGAGGCAACTTTGAGCGACTTTGGAAAACGCAGCGCTCGCGTGTGAATAGGCGCAGGCGATTCTTCATTGAAGCAGCTGAAAGGCGACAAATCTTCCCGAATCTTCTCGTCTGGACTAGCCCTAAATGAACGTTTACCATGACATAGAGAGTTTTGAGTTATTTAGCTTTTCATTCTCCAGTTTGCAATTTTAGAAATGTGGGTTGTAAGGGTCCCAATAACCCTAGCAACCATACATTGATTTGAATATTAAACTGCAATATGAATAGGAGAGGCCTGAACAGAGTAATGAGTAATAAAAAGTAGCAATAGCCTTACAGAGCAATTGTTTTTTTATATTGGGGTCACCCCCATTTCAAAGCTGGAAAGATTTAGAAGAAGAAGGACAAATCGTTTTAAAAAAAAAAATAAAGGCCAATTGAAAAGTTTCTTAGAATTCTATAAAATTTTACTTAAGAAACAGTTTTACTGTTACATGAAATTGATGTTATTGGGCAACCCTTTTGAAATAAAAAATAACAAAATGGTATAAAGGTGATACCTTTATTGGCTAACTGCAAATAAAGGAAAAGTTGAATTCCTGGAAGATATGCAGCTTTGCTTTCTGACCTGCAGGGGGAGACAAAGAGGCTTGGGAGGGGGATCAGCATCTTTGAGAGGAAGGAGCCCGGCAGAAGTAGCTGTTGCACTAACAATTACACTAAGCAGACAGAGAGACAGACAGAGAGACAGAAAGAGAGCGGAGAGCTCCCAAGGTCCCAGAGACAGAGGGCTGGGGAAAGTCATGTTAAATGATCTGCTTTATTAACAGACACTGAGCTCAGAGTGAGCTAAAGAAAGGGATAGAGAAGCCAAGACTTGGGGGAAGAGATCTAAAGCTGTTTAGAAAGCAGCAGCAGCAGCAGCGTGTGAAGTGTTGGAACCTGATTTCCAGCTTGTATCGGACAAAGTGCTGGTACCCTAAGCTTCTTATTGGACCCCACAAAAGACTGCTCACTTCATGGCAACTTGGACTGCACACTCGTAGGACCTTGGGTTGCTTCTAGGACACTGCCATGGATGTGGAAGATGAGAATGAAACCCTGCGACGTTTCTTTGAAGGTAAGAAACAAGTGGGCAACATGGCTGTAATTTATTATTAACATTATTAACATGTATTTCTATAGTGCCAACTTGTTGCGTAGCGCTGTAATAAGGACAACCTTGTGTCTATGGTGGCTCAATCTCTGTCCTATGGAAATGCTTTTACCCATATCCCTAACATTGCCGGGAAAATATCTTTGTATGTCTGTGATCTGGTTATGATTGTCCCATTGTCTCCAGGGCAAGTCTATAAACTTTGATAAGTCCACCTTTTCTTTCCTATATCTGATCTACAGACAATGTTCAATGGCAACGTCATGTAATAATCTCCAGGCTTGTAATATATCCCAATGAACATGCAATTGTGTTGCAATTAGCCCCGGCTCATTGAGATTCTCTTCCCTATGTAGATAATCTGCTTTATTATTTCAGGGTCATGGTTATATTTGTGTACAGGTATGGGACCTGTTATCCAGAATGCTCGGGACCTGGGGGTTTCTGGATAAGGGATCCTTCCGTAATAAGGATCTTCATCCCTTACGTTTCCTTGAAAATCATATAAACATTAAATAAACCCAATAGGCTGGTTCTGCTTCCAATATATTAGTTGGGATCAAGTAGAAGCTACTGTTTTATTATTACAGAGAAACAGGAAATCATTTTTTTTTTTTAAATTGGATTATTTGGATAAAATGGCCCTTCCATAATTCAGAACTTTTTGGGTTTCCAGATAACGTTCCAGGTAGGATGGCACGACCTATTGTCTTTGCTGTTTTTTTGCAATTATATCGGATCCCTTCAGTCTTTATTTACTATATAGCTCTAGAATCAAAGTGGCCTTTGTGGAAGGGAGAGGGTTAAACATATATACAGATTATCCCACAGAATTGAGATAAATACAGATATGGGACCTGAGGTTTTCCGGATAAGGGATCTTTCTGTAATTTGTATCTCCATACCTTAAGTCTACTAGAAAAATCATTCAAACATGAAATAAACCCAACACGATTGTCTTCCCACCGATAAGGATTAATGATATTATAATGATATTATAGTTAGTTTGGCCTAAGTACAAGTTACTGTTTTATCAAAGAGAATAGGTTTTAAAAATTAGAATTATTTCATTATAACGGAGTCTGTTGGAGACAACCTTCCTGTAATTTGGAGCTTTCTGGATAACAGGTTTTCCGGGTATAGCAGATTCCCAAACGGAAAAGGTTGCAACCAATCAGTATCTAGTGCTTATTAGGGATTAGAAGCTACTCCTTCCAGCACACAAGTGGTTAAATATAGATCACCTGATCGGGACAGGCATTTCTATATCTGTCTGATCTTACTCATCTATTACCATATGTTTAACCAGCTACACACAACGAAACAACATTTTGCATTTTTCTGCCATGAGTAGGATATATCTTTATACTGAAAAATCTAATAAAATAATATAAATACTATGTTTATGCTACTTGAACCAGACTTTTTTTGTCTTTAAATAATAACAATATTGCTATTTTAATTTTGAAGACATTTCGGGGCAGATTTATCACTGGTCGAATAACGAATTAAAAAAGATTTGACCATATGAATAAAAGGGAAGTAAAATCCTTCGAATTCGACTATCGTATTCGAAGGATTTTACCGCAATTCGAACGATCGAATAGGAAAAATTCGATTGATCGATCAAATAATGATTCCAGAATTCAGTAGCTTGGTTCTGGCGAAGTAGGTGGTCGAATAAAAATTTAAAGGGGAAGTAATTTGACCATCGAATAGTCGAATATTCGAATAAAATTTTATTCGAATTATACGAATTCGACTATTCGATGGTCGAACTTGCCTAATTTGCATATTTAATTAAAATTCGATCGAACTTCGAATTATTCATGTGAATTTAGTAAATCTTCCCCTCAATCTTTTTGTCCCATCTAAGTCATTTAATACTTGTTGAAATATATTAGGGAAAAAAAACAGACTTTTTGATGTTAATTTAATCTCTTTTTAGGTATGGGACTAGGTCAAGGGGGGATATCTGATATCAGTCCATGCAACAAAAATAAATACAAAATCAACAGTTTAATCTCGGAACGAAGTAATCACCTGCCAGATCGCAAAGAAAAATTGCTTTGTTTTTCCATTTTGGTAGATAAGAGGAGGGAGGATTATGCCGCTGTTATATTTCTAATTTTTTACATTTGATCTATCTAGTTTTTAAAATTATATATATATATATATATATATATATAAAAATAGTCTGACCATACCAGAAATATGTAATTGAAGTATATATACTACAAGGATATAAAAATACAGAAATTCAGAGTAACAAGAAAAAAATATATAGAAATATTCAGTATAAGGATAAAAAGAAGGAAGGGTGTACACTCTTCCTTTTATCCTAATACAGGTATGGGAACTGTTATCCAGAATGATTGGGACCTGGGGTTTTCTGGATAATGGATCTTTCTGTAATTTGGATCTTCATACCTTAATTCTACTAGAAAATCATATAAATATGAAATAAACCCAATAGGCTGGTTTTGCTTCCAGTAAGGATTAATTATATCTTAGTTGGGATCAAGTACAACCTACTGTTTTATTATTACACAGAAAAAGGAAATCATTTTTAATAATTTGGATTATTTGTATAAAATGGAGTCTATGGGAGACACTCATTCTGTAATTGGGAGCTTCCTGTCTGGATAATGGATCTCATACCTGCACTAAATACTTTAACATTTAGTATAAATAGTTATAAATTATATAATGTCGAAACATACTGAACAGTCCTATACTCTTTATTGTAGTATATGCAGCTATAGATTGTATGATTTAATTTTGAGTTTTAATTTGGATTTAAATAGTTAGACTTTTTTGTTCTTTTGAAATGTGCAGAATAATTCTGTTTTATTTCCATCATTGTAAACTCAATAATATTCTATTTTTATAGACTCATTTTAAATTGTAGTTTTTTTTACTGACATTATTTCATCATATCCCTTTAAAAAGTATTTCCAAGTGTATATTAGTATAGTATATAATTCTGAATAGTACTGACCCCTAGTTTTAGATTTTTTTTTTCTTGGTGACAGTGATAATATTGAAACATTATATAAAGTATAACATATACATATAATATCTTAGATATCATTTAGATGCATTTCAGAGCACTGGTTAAAGGGAAATATTTATTTTCCTGTTTGAACAAAAATGAGGTGAAACCCTACTGAGCGCTAAGCAAATGATTTTAGCAACCAGAAACTTTCCATAATTCGAAAACTTTCTGGATAATGGGTTTCCGGATAACAGATCATATACATGAAATATATATATATATATATATCCTTGGTGCAGGGTTCACTTTCCTGTCATGTGATTGGTGGGTGACGGCACGATTGGG